>VVHJ01003446.1:0-12337 GCA_015107715.1 Tylochromis polylepis | reverse complement strand
TGGTTGAGAAATGAACATTCAATGCACGAGCAACAGATCTGGTTGACATTCCTGCTGTCAGCATGCCAATTGCACGCTCCCTCAATGCTTGTGGCATCTGTGGCATTTTGCTGTGAGACAAAACTGCACATTCCAGGGTGGCCTTTTATTGTGGGCAGTATAAGGTACACCTGTGCACTACTCATGATGTCAGATCAGCATCTTGATGTGGCACACCTGTGAGGTGGGATGGATTATCTTAGCAAAGCAGAAGTGCTCACTATCACACATTTAGACTGATTTGTGAACAATGTTTGAGAGAAATGGTAATATTGTGTATCTGGAATGAATTTTAGATCTTTAAGTCCATCTCATGGAAAATCGGAGCAGAAACAAAGGTGTTGCATTTATATTTTTCTTGAGTGTACTTTGGACCTTTAATCTATGTTTATATTAATAAAGAAATGTAAAAAGAAGGCAAAAAACTCAAAATTGTGGCATACTATTTAACCTCCCATCTCATCCTGGCTGATTATCCAGAGTTGGTTGTATAAGTTGTATAAAAGAGTGACTGAACTGTTGTAGGTCAGAAATAGCTAAAGGATATTGTTTATACCAATAGATGTAGCATGTCTGAAGGAGGCAAATAAAGGAACTCTGCTATATTATGTGATGCTGCATTCCTGTGTTACTTGTATCTTTTTGATTTACAGCATCTGTTACCACCTGCTATATGTGCCATTCATCTGTCTCCGTGGAAAACCGATGCAGCATTAGTGGAATATAACCAAATGAAACAACTTACACAGAAATCGTGTTAGTTTACATTTTGGTTATATGGTTATATGAAACTATTTTCTTCTTTTTTTTTTGCTTCTTTCATCTTTCAAGTCAATCAAAAGTGTGGTGCCATGACTGCTTGAGAAACCCTGGAATAGGTGGGTCAGATGTGCAGCCACTCGTCTGGTGCCCTGTTGGCACTTTAACAAAGCAAGAAAATGGTGTCCAGTTGCAGTCTTCTTTCTGATGCTTCAAGTGCCCCAAGGTATTGATTTTATGTTTAGAGTTACTGGAGGGCAACAATGACTCAGCAGTTATCTCATGTCCGCTGGTCATGTTGGGCCATCTCCTTTTCTGCTGACCTGTCACACAGCCTTTAAATAGCATGTGGGGAAACTATAAATATTCTGTGTTAATGCAGCGTTTTTGATTGGTGGATTACCTTTTCTCTGAGGGCAATCTGACAAGTGAGACCACAATCACTAATACTGTGCCGTAGATGTTTTTAAAAAAATATATATTTTTACAGGCCTATTCACAGCACATTATCCCTCAGCAGGGATCATCATCACTCAAAGGATGCAAATGATGTTGACACTGCTGCTGTTCACTGCAGGAACAAGGTAAATAGAAGATACCATTTCCGGTAGTGGGATGATAGAAAAGTGTGATGTGTTTAAAGACTTCAGAGCTTCTGTAAGAGCCACATTGACTCTCTAGTGGTGCGTGCAAACGCTCATGCAGCTGCTGACGTACGCAGGGAGTAATGAAACACGCTTGGGAGCCGGCAGTGACACAGAAAAGGATTTCTCATCCTTATTTAATGGGGTTGTTGGTGTGTCCTTGGAGACAAGGTGGACTGTGATGTAATGTAATGTAATGATCTGGAGAGGCCGAGGCGATAAATGAAATAATCTCCAGGATAAATGACAATGTGAACCCATGATGCTGCACCACAGGCCAGATTACGTGGACTCTAAAGCCCTTTTCTGACATGAGATACATAATACTGCCAGCTGCATCGCTGCGGTAAAGTGATGGCATTCAGTCATTCAGACACTGGTCACATTTTTATCAGGTTCCTGCACAGCTTCATTATTCAGACTAGATATAGTGACAGAAAAAGGCATGTTTTTTTTTTTTCCCTATGTCCAAAAGCATTTAAACAAATGCTTGTTGAACCTCTTGTTTAGTGTACCAGTGACTTTGAAAACATTTGTCTCTTTTAAAATTTCTGCAACAGCAGTGTCTCTTTGTTTGTGGCAGCTACAGCAGCAGCTGTCCCTGTCCCTCATGAAGAGCTCCCCTCCTTATTGTTGGAAAACATTAACAGTACTGTTCAAAAGTCTCAAGGCACCCCTCATTTCTTCATATTTTTTTCTCAATCTTTATTAGAAATGGTCTCAGTGGAAGGGTGATGGGGTATTGTTGTCTCCCTGGCAGGCAGGATGGGAGGCGGGCAGACAGGCAGTGTGGCCCACTCAAGTTTGTGAACACAATAACATGAGAACGAAGCAACATAGGATTTTCAAATTGATAACATAAGTGCATCTACTAAAAATCTTGGAGGAGTTTGAATCTTAGTAATCTCAACCTCAGGGTCAGAGGACAAGAAAATCTTGTGAATGCGATAACTCAAGAAGGAAGTCGGTTAGGATGTTCAAACTGATACCACAGGTGCATCTACCAGGAGACAGAGGGGTCGCACTGTCAGCCGTCAGTATTTTTAAAAGAAGGAAACCAAACTTGAAAGTCATCATATTGACTTTCAAGTTTATTAGAGCTGAACAAACTCATATACAGTATTTTCATGTATGTTCACTGCACATATTTCCCATTTTCCTAGCATAATATATGTAAAGAAAGGAGGGGTGGCTCAAGACTTTGCACTGTGCTGTATTTTCTAAACAACAAATTGAAATGGAGTTGATTTTTTTCATCAAAACTTGATGAAATCGCTTCACATCTCAGTAGGTGTATTAAGATGTGAAGCTGACATTTTAGGTTGGCTGTCTAAGGATGCTCAAATATTCCTCACCGAAGGACAAAATGATCAGTCAAATAATAAATAATCTATCATCATCAGCTCACAGATTTTAAACCATTTTAGCATTTTAGTATGAGATGAGCTTTCTACAGAATATTTCCACTTAGAACGTTGCTTTCCTCATTCAGACATTAAAAATGCAAATAAATAAGTGAGTTTTTTTGCTTTCTGCAAATAATTGTTTCCTCTGCCAGCTGCTGAAAGACTGAAGTAAACCCCAAACCATTTTGTATCTGAGTTCCATCTCAGCCATTCCGCTTCTGAATGTGTAAGCCTGATGAAAAAAAACAAAAAACATGTTTATTTGATGAGACCCTGTCACTGTAACCAAGGTTGGCCCTAAATGCTGTGAATAATCTCTTCCTTTCATCAGAATAAAAGTACTTCACTGGACCGTGACATTTCTCTCACAGCACGTACTCTTCAACTATGCATTTTTTTAACTTTGATTTTTTCCATGTGTGTGTGTGTGTGTGTGTGTGTGTGTGTGTGTGTGTGTGTGTTTCACAGCTCCTGTATGTAGAATGTGACTACCAAAAGAAAGGACACTTATTTGTCAAAATTAGTTGAATCATAATGTTGCACATGAGCTCAAACTGATGACTGGTGACAAGTTTTTAATCATTACGAATGAACAAATGGACAAATTATTGCACAAAGACAGTCCAGTAACGTGTGTGCCATTAGTGCTCATACAGTATAGGCTCAGTAGGCTTAAATGCTAAGTTTGGCTATGGAGGCATATAGTCCCCTCACCTTGTCCATGCACTGACACTGGATATCTAAGATGAGCAAAAAACAGGCGTCCAATGGGTGGACGGCAATAGCACCATCTAAATCCAGCTGCAGCATCTTCTATATGCTGTGAGGCCTGAACACAATTCATCTGATGATAAGAGCCGTCAGGAAAAAGTGAAGTGTTGTGCCATTAATTTCAAATTTGGTCTCAGAGAAACATTACAAACTACCTACTTCACCTGGTCATGAGTACCAAAATTAAATAACAACATCATTAAACAGTTAATTAAATGCATCATTAATTAATTAAAATGAGAAATAATTAATTAAATAAATAATTAAATAAATATCAATTCATTTCATACAAAACATTTGGTCATTTTTAAAAAGTTTTTCCACTTTTAACTAATTAATGGCACATTTAATTAATTATTTAATGGTGTATTTATTTAATTGGCACTTGTGGCCCTCTATACAGGGAAATCTTCTCCTACAATTTTCTTCTGCAATTCTGAACACATATTATTTCATAATGTGTGCATTTGTGTCGATGACTGGATCCCTATTGCTAGAAAACACTTAGTTTTCTTTTAGTAATTTAAGCAAGATTAGCGACACAGAAAATAAAATAATGACAATAGTGGAAAACAACCATATAATTAAAAATAGTATTGTATTGCAAACACGGCAACAGTTGGTATCGTTTATGTTATGGCACAATGTATCATGGGAAGTGTAATGGACGATCGAAATTTAATCTTCTCCCTCAAATGTAATACTTTCTTCATCAGCAATAAGGGGTGACTGAGATCATTCCAGTGATAAATGTGTGATAGGGTGTAATACGTGAAATACCCGATAGGGTTCCACATAAATGAGACAGACATTTTTTTTTAATTATTATTAAATTCTGGTAAACCTGAGATAGATTTACTGCTCCAATTACAATAAAAGAGCAAGATTTTAATGTATTTCTCCAACTGAAGCTCTGGATCTTGGATGTTTTGCTCCTGGCACATTTGCTGCAGAAAAAAATACTTTCTAATTATTATCTATCGACATACTGACACAGTCTATACACCGCTTCATCTGATGCCAGGAAATTTGGGTTCCTCATTAAAGTGGAGCATGTTTGTGAATGTCAAAATGGAAATCAAGCTCTGGGCGATCGGTAATCTGAGCTTCTGCTGTCAGATCACTAAATGCTAACTTTATTGTTGGTCCCATTTCCAGTTTCCAGTGCTCCTATTTCACTTTGTAGCTGCTTGGCCCCTCATATTTTTAGCTTCAAGCTCCATTTTGTATTGATTGTATCTGCTCTTGGATTTTTGTGTGGGCAACTTGGAGGTGAGCCACATTCCTCTGGTCCTCTTTTGTCCTTGAGGGTGCCGTATCATTTTGTCCCCTTTGTGTTCCAATCTGTGGCTTTCAGAGCCTGAACCCTTTTTTTTATCAGTCTGCTTGAAGTATTAGGATGCAATGCATGGATGTTTTGTTGCACTATGAAATTAATATATTTTTGTTGATGTGTTTTTTTGAGCATGCAAACTTCTAAAGAAATTCTGCAATAAGGTGGAGAAGCAGGCAAACACACCAGAGGAGGATAGGATCCAGCAGCATGTACTCAGGATGAAGATATGCAAGAACAGAAACAGCATTATGTTCCCTACTGATTCCCAAAAGGCACATCAGCACCACAGATACTGAAACACTGTCCCTCCTCCCATGTCTGCCTTTTCCTCTCTACTCCTCTCCTCCCTCATTTTGTCATATATTTTGCATCCTGAGTTCTAATATATTTCCCGCATCTTCCTGTCTTCTTTTATGTCCTCATACTGGTAGCTGTGCCAGAGACTGTGACACACAAAATGTTAATCTAAACTGACACAGGGCAGTATGACACGCTTCAACCCAGCTTTCTAAAATGAAAAAAAAAGACGACCCTTTCTTGACCCTTTTCTTTTCTCACCTCTTCCCTTCTCCGTGCCGCCTTTTCAGTTTTCGCTGCCAGTAATCTGACCTGCAACGGCCTTCAGAGCTCAGATAATGATTTTTCCACTTGCTCTCCCCTCTCTTGTTCCTCATCCCCTTCTCCGGTGGTAGCTCTGCTGCTTGTGCTTTTCACTGTTTGCATGCATGCTGATTATTCACAGGGGGACCTATCTGCCAGCGACCTCCCCTCCATCTTCTTGTCTGCCTGCTACTTTTCATTGCTCTGTCATCCCTCTGCACCCATCCATCCAGGTTTGTGTGCAAGGGGCAATTTTTAAACGCTGCTTCCACAAATCCACACTTCTAGTGTGGGAGCTGCGAACAAGGAGAGCATTGAGAAGGGTGGCAGGAGGAGGGGCAGTTGGGCAGTCCTGGCATCTGACAGGGGGCTGATCAAAGGCTGTGAGACACAAGCTAATGGCTGAACTCAACTGGGCATGTGTAATGTCAGGATTGTTTTGGGCATTGAGAAAAAGTATTTTTCATTACTAGTTTAAAGTGGATGCTTAGTGGAACTACTGGATGCTTTATCTTTATCCCAATCGCATGTAGATGAGCTGTGTATGGATCCACAGGAATCTCTGTGACAAGCATTTAATGTCCCAGAAACACTTTAGAATACAACTCATGACTAAGGGCATAGTTCACCTTTAATTTAATGGAAATTCAATGCATTTTATTTGAAATGAAATGTAGTTAAGGGTAGGTACACTAGAAAAAGCAGGTAACAAGTGTTAGTATCATTTTACTGTAAAGAAATAAAGAAAAAACATGATTTCAAAGTAGGAAAGGAGATGCAAACTACTCTGTAATTTTAAGTACTGAATAATTTCTTGGCAATTTTGCTGAAAAACAAACAATATTTCTATTTTTTACATTGTAAGAACGCTGTGCGGGGGCATGGGCCGTATTATGAAGTGGCCTAACCTTTCCTAACTTCCAGGTATTTTACAGTACAGGAGACACACTCCTGTCCTCTACAGTCCTTTTCAAAGTTCTGTTTGAACAGTAATTGTGAAAGGAAAAAAAAGTTAGACTTCCATCATTGTAGCTCAGTCATTATAGTGTCACATATCAAATATAAGATGTCAAATATATCAAATATAGTTTTTTTCTCCAAAATTACCATTAAATCGCACACTACTTCAAATTACTTACACAGTACTTAAATTTACTTAAAGTATATTATTTATTTGTTTTCTGTAAAAGTCTAACTTGTTACCACCTTATTCTAATGTACCTAACTGTAAGTATTAGTAGGTAAATACAATTAAATATATTTACTATATTACTATATATTATTACTTATTAATATTACCACATTACATGTAGTTTCAAAGTTCCATTTAATTACAGGGGAATTACGTCCTTAATGACCTTGATTTATCTTAATGACGAGTCTTGACACCTCAGTATATATCCATTAAAAAATGGTTTGACAGAGATGGAAATCCAGTCATTAAGTTCTATAAGCAGACCTGAAATATGACAGAGACCACTTTCAAGGCTTTCAAAGTGTAAAGAATTAAAGCAACAACTCGCTTATAATCTGAATACGCATTTTTAGTAACTTTTTGTATGTAAATGATCCAAAATGCTGTTCACATGCCCCCAGTTTGCTAACTGCTCATGTTAAACCTGTATTTGATATGCATCTGATCTCCCTGTAACCATTTTACTTCTGCCACTAGAAAGGCAGGGTGAATACATTAGGAATTATAAGGGTTGTGCTTAACTAGGTCACTGTACAGTATGTCCCCATTATATAACACATGAGCAGGGTTTGACCAGAGCTCCCAGGACAGTACTGCTCAGTGACCACTGTGCACAGTGACCCGGGCTCCAGGAAAAGAAAAACAAACCAAAACAACCCCTCCCACACGGCCTCACTAACTGGCCCACAAACAAAACCAACAAGCACAGCAAGTATGATTGGTCAACACCTGTTAATTTGGTTGCCAGAGTTTTCTTATGTTGCTCAGCTTTGTTTCAGTATCACTGTAGCAGCTGCTGCACTTAGGGGGATGAGAGAATTCTACGCGAATACCATAAATCACAAGGAAAATATAAAATGAAATAACATTTTTCACACCTTTCTCCGCGTGAGCCAACACGCCGTCTTATCCATATGCTCCCAAGATGGAAGCGCACAAGCCCTGGATTTATAAGAGTGGGTGTTTCCTTGGATTATGCTCTCTAAAAATAAACCCACACCCTTACATAACAGCCAAGTCTGAGTGAGAGCAAGAGTGATCAGTGCCAGCAGGTCGTCCTGACTGCTATCAGCTACAGTGGGCATGACTTGCTAAGGCAGCCTCAGAGCCCTGACTGACTAATAAAATAATAATAAACCCTCAAAACTAAAGACAATTTTTTTTTCTTTGTTTTTTTTTTGTGTCTTAGGCTGTTTATCCACTTGTTGGAGGCTACGATGGCATTAAGGTTTTCTTTAAATGCTCATAGATGTTTATTTATTTATTTTCAATATGTAAAAAGCATAGATTACTTCTATTTATTTCTATGAAACTTGCGCTTTTCTTTCTTAAATTAAAATATAGACGTGACTGAAATGAACACTTTAGGTAAGATGGTTGATATAAACCTGTTCTTTCTTCCTGTTTCCAGTCTGTCTGTTTGCTAAGCTCTGGGAACTAGCTGCTGGCTTCAGCTTTAATTCAATGGGCAGATATTAGAGTGGTATTGGTCTTCTTAATAAACCTGACCGCATATTTCCAGAAATGTCACACTATTCCCTTAACTGGATTTAATAGTGTTTCCTAGGTTCTTGGTTTGCGCACCACAGAAAAGTCATGGTCATGAGTTTCAATTCTGTCTGAAGTACGGGACTGTAGATGAGAAAAACAATCTTTTTATATCATGAATGATTCAGGACTCTGCAACTATGTCGCTCTCCATCTGACAAAAGGTGGACTAAAGCTCTTGAAATAACAACTATATCTGTCTCTAGGTCTCCTCTTTGTTCTGTTGGGTCCCCAACAAAGTGCACTGTCACTGCCTCCCAGAGATGGTCGGCTGGGATGGGGCGTTGGTAATCAGGGTCAAGTTTCTGGTGCTGAACATACAAAACAAAAAAATGGTTTTAAAACCTCATACATTCATTTATTCCCCCTGCTTTTTTTTTTTTGAGTCACATCAATCACTCCTGCCTATCTTTCTCATCCATCCCAAAGGCCAGTGTCTTGTACCTCATCCCTCCATTATGAATCAACAAATTCATTCTAAACTGCAGCTGTCTTTCCTGGTCCTCCTGCCCATTTTAAGATGAAGACGTGTCAGTATGCACAGTGGCCACCTGTGTGAGCCGTTTGTGCAGACTGTGGGGATGGAGACGATGAGACTAGAAATTAATGATGATTTTTCTCAGCATTGCAGCTTCGGCACCATCCTTCTTTCGCCTTCATTTTTCTGGAAAGTCCTTCAGCTGGTCCCCTGATGTATTCGCAGCATTAGAGTCACATGGCATGTAAAGAAAGACAGAGATATGTATGTCTTTCTCTCTCTGAGGAGATTTAAAAGATCAAAGAGGGTGAAAAAAAAACCAAGAGGAGGGGTGGACCGTGAGAATAGTTTCCATGGTGACCATGACATCATCGGAGTCTTGTGCCTTAATGGCAGCTTTGTTTGTGTGGAGGTGAAGGCAAACAACAGTCTGGAGATGACAGAAGGAGGCACTTTGTGAAATTTAATTGACAGAAATGTGGCTCTCAGAGCTCTTGGATATTGAAGACAATCAGGGAGATTGAGTTTTGTTTTCCTGCTCCGCTCTCTTTCTCTCTCTCTCCCTCCTTTCACTCAGTGTCGTGGGTGGCTGCTGTAACAGATCGGGAGTTACGTCAACTCGCTAATAACACAGTTTGGTTGTGCGGGGGTGAAGGTAAGGTTCCAGCCAGCTCAGTCATTTTTAATTGAGTTATCGCTTTGACAGACAGAAGACAGGACAGAGACAGTGCGGGGCACGGTGTCACCGTTACAACATACAATTACTGATGTGAAATTTTATCTAGCTGACTTACATTCAATGGTCACATTGTTTGGGACATCTGTTCAGTAGCTCATTAATGCAGATATCTAATCAGCCAATCACACAGCAGACACCCAGTGCATTTATGCATGTAGCCATGGTCGAGATGACCTGCTGAAGTTCAAAACAACGATGAAACAAGGTGTGACATGGTTGTTGTGTCAGGTGGGCTGGTGTGAATATTTCAGAAACTGCTGAGCTACTGCAGTTTTCCCACACAGCCATCTCAAGGGTTTACAGAGGATTGTCCCAAAAAAAAGGAAGAATGTCCAGTGAGCAGCAGTTATCTGGGTGAAAATGCCTTGTTGGTGTCAGAGGGCAAAGGAGAACAGCTAGACTGCTTCGAGCTCATAGGAAGGTAACAGTAACTCAAATAACCACCCGTTACAAGGTATGCAGAAGAGCATCTCTGATTACACAACTTGTTAAACCTTGAAGCAGATGGACTACAGCAGCAGAAGAGCACAACAAGTGCCACTCCTGTCAGCTATGAAAGGGAGGCCGAGGCTACAATCCACACAGGCTCACCAAAAGATGGACAACAGAAGACTGGAAAAAGTTTGATGACACTCTATTTCCGCTGCAAAATTCAGATGGCAGGGTCAGAATTTGGCATATACAATGTGAAAGCATGGCTCAGTGCTTCCTTGTTTCAAAGGTTCAGGAGTAAAAGTGGACCCAACCCGGTACTGCAAAGTGTTCCTAATACAACATCAGGTGAATAAATCAAAGATAGTTGATAGAATAGACATAGTTTGCAGTATTCATAATTCTGCAACTACCAGAATTTCCATAAAGTTGAACCTTTCTCTAGAATAGTTTCAACAAAAACCACCTTTGTAACTTTCATTAAAAGTTTGATTTATTGAAGCAATGTATTGCCGGACATTTGCATAGATTAATGAAAGCTAATGCATTCCGATAAAAGGCAAGCACACAGCACGATAGAGCCATAACTTTAATTGTGAGTTCAGAGACGTCACTGTCAAACCTGGTTTGAAATAAATAAATGATAAAAGAGTTTGCTGACTTTGCTGCCCCACAAAAAAGGTTTTAACAACTTTTTATTTCCACACACAATATTATGTATGCACAGGTTCCCCAGCATTACAGCGTCAATAATTGGTCAGTCCAGAGTGCAGACATGATCAGCAACTCCGGCTCATCCCACCAGTGGACTTAGACAAGACATCGCACTAATTAACATTAACAAGAGCAATAAACCATCCAAAGGATATGTTTCCTTACCAATAAGCACCCCTACCTACGTCTTTTAAACAACAACAACACCCACTGTTGAAGCTGCTGTGCACCTCTGCTGCTGTTCCATGAGTCAGTGGAACAACACCACTGAGTCATCGATGTTTCCTGCTTCAGCTGCTGATTGGCTCTCTGGTGAAGGACCCATCATTATCTTTAAGGAATTTTCTTTTAATTTTCTATTTAGGATTCTTGCGAAGAGTGCCATGTCTCTCCCTTGTGATCCAAGAGCGAGAGCCCTAGATTTTATAAATTATGCACAATAAAGGATTGTATTCAAAGACAGAATATTGCAAGAATAGTCTCAGGAAATTTCACTGTGTGGCTATGCCCAGCCTCCTGTTCTGCTCTACTAACCTTTCCCCCATATCTACAACTAACACTTAAGTTGGCCACCCTTGAATGGCAGGCTAAAACCAGCCTTGTCACATGCTAGTGTTAATACAGACTTACCTGTAGCAAGCCTTTAAACACAATAGTTGTGACGATGTAACTCCTGAATGCCATTCACTTTCCTTCCTGTCCTGCAGACAGTAATTGCAGCTGTTCTCCTGTCGCTGCTGGGAATCTGCGGGAGGTAGTTTGAAATTGCCTCTAAATGTCTGACATCAGTGGGGATGATGTGAATTGACAATTATATGATAAGCCCTCCAGAGGACTCCTGATTTGTTGTTTTGAAGATGTTGCCCAGCATGGTTCATTCACAAGTCGAGGAACAGGAGAATTGTGGCACCTCAGGATAAACAGGGAAAAACATTTGATACAGAGTTCAGGGAACCTTGTAAAAAAAAAAGTATAAACTAACAGGTATATTTTTTGTAGTGTTTGGAAGGAACATTTTGAAAAAAGTTAAAGTGAAGATGAGACATTTGGGGTCTCAGACAGACCGGGGAGGTCGGAAAGAGTCACAGCTGGTGAATGAGTCTTTGTTTGCCTTGGAATGGACAGATGATGCTTCCCTGCTTTCTGCTGGTTTACCCAACATTTCGAGAAGAGTTGACACAGCATCCCTCAAATCAACTTCATATGACTTTCTTCGGTCACACGCTCCCAGAGTCCTGACCACTTTCTCCACAGAAGCCAACAGTTGTCCAGAGGTATCATATCTGGCACCATTATGTCAAAAAAGATTTGTGCGTGTGTGTTTGTGACTCCATATGTGTGTGTCAGCCAAAGTCAGGGCGAGAGGGACAGTGTGCTACATACATGCTTGACTTGAAGTGGGGGTGGTGAAGGCAGGGATCCCATATGCATCATATGCTTTCACTGGTGATCAAAGGGCACTTGTAAATGATACGGTAAGTCCTGCACATACTCTGGTCTCTGAAGTAAATTTCAGATGACTGGTGCAAATTCCAGAGTGTGAAGTGTAGCAGCTGGGTGCTTCCTTTTAGTGGGCGCGGGAAGATTTATGATAGCCAGAGTATTGTAGAAGGATTGTTTGGTTAGCACTTTGAATTGGGAGGAAACAGAAAAAGGGGGGGGGGGGGGGTAAAAAC
>VVHJ01003441.1:0-10638 GCA_015107715.1 Tylochromis polylepis | reverse complement strand
TTCTTCCTTTTTAAAAAAAAAAAAAAAAAAATCCATCATCACCTGCTTCTCTCAACAGTAAGACCATTTTCTGTCAAAGAAAATCAAAGGAGAGAAAAATGCTGCAGAATAAATAAAAACAGAAGAGTTTGTTAACGTCACAGCATAGTTCATCCTGATCCTTCTACATCCCACAGCTGAGCCTACGCCACATGAGCGATCTGGCACAAACCCTGACATTCAAAGACCTGCTGAGTGCATCTGATTCAACATGGAGGGAAGATCGTCTCTCGCTTACCTGAAATGGAATCCTGAGAAAGGGGAGACTTTGCCTGCTGAGGCTAACTAAACACCATGTTTTACTCAGAGATTTATTCCAACCATATGACACTAATATCTTTGAAAGACATCCATGAGAAAACATGAATGCTTTTAGGGATCTGCAGTTATCAAACTAACTTCAGGTTTAACTCTGTCTTTTCAGGGTTATGAAGGTGGTATGTCACCATGGTAACTGATGCTACAGACCTAAGCTGCTCCAGGTTATGTTGCAGGTAAGAGATCACAATCTACTGACCAATCAGATTTCTGGACGATAGTCACCATGGCTGGAGTGCAGACAGTCCGAGGGTCTAAAGTGTTTGTGTTTATCAGATGAGCATCAGTAAGAAATAAGGATTCTTAGAGAAAGTTTATCGTATCCTGTTTTCACAGATGGAAATAAGAAATAAGGGACTCTGAAGCACTTTTTTCCTCACTGGAGATAAAACTGTTTCTTCTGTTCAAGCTAACTTGTCTGAATTGTTTGGTTTGTGGGAGCAAAAGAGCAACTTGCAGGTTGAATTTTTCACTAAATATGAGATTGTGTTAGGGAATTAATGCACATACTGTACACACCACGAGGTGTGATGAAAAAGTTCAGAGAACTGGATGACAAAAAAAAAAAGAAAAAAAAAGATGGAAATGTATGCAGTCTTCCCTTCATGGTGACCTTCTCAGACACCTCTGGACCTCTGTGAGTGCTGCATAACTTCAGAAATACTAACAGAAAATCTGTCATCAAGAAAATAATCTAATCCAGATAATGCAGATCACATTTAAATCCATTCTTAATGTTTGCATCCTGCAAGTTTCTCTTTAGCTGCTATGAACCAGATGTTTACACCTGCAAAGATATCCACATGTTGGCAGGAAATGAATCTTCTCAAAGAAAGGACAATGTATGAAAACAGGTAAAGTTCTGAGGCGTGTGGGCTGCTGTCAGTTTGAACTCTTTAGATTCTCTTTTCTCGAAGTTGAATGGGACGATGTTTAAAAGAGTGACTGACAAAAGAAAAGCCTCGAGGAACAACCTGTGATTACTGAAGCTGTGCTCTGATGTTCATATTTAGCAGAAAACAGGAAGTGAAAAGTCTTCAGTGCATCACAGACGTTGAAGAGGCTGGAGACAGTGAAGAGTTCAGTTTTAAGGGACGGTGACATGGAACGGACTGCCAGGGACGTTCTCGTCCCCCCACTTCACAATGAGGATGTAGCTGCCCTGCTCTTTAACGGTATACGTGACGTTGTACATCCTGTTGCCCATGTGTTTGACGTACACCTCCTCGCAGGGTGTCTTTGGCCCGTGGACACCGACCATCAACATGTTTGTGCCTGCGAGGAAAAAAACCCAGAAATATCATGAGTGGTGAAGAAAAATCTCAGATTTGAATTTCAAGAAAGACAGGAGGGACACAATGGTCACCTGCTTTACTGCAGTCGACTGTGAAGGTGTTCTTCTGACCAATGAAGGCCTTCGAAAGGCCGGCACCTCTGGAGATGACTTTACTGGCATCCGAGGAGAATTTAGGCAAAGAGGCAAAGGGGCTGCCCATCGCTGATGACTTGCTGACAGTTTCCACGAGAACAGACGACGTCTCATGCAAACTGTGGCCACCTGACAGACGAGGTCCTGGAAGAAGAAGAGTTAGAGTCAGCTTTCTCCAACAGCACGTGGACATCCCTTCAGGTTTACAGGTCATGGAAAAGGATTCATATAGTCAGTATCACCAGCTATGTAGAGCTTGGTGTCATAAAAGTACATAAAAACCAGTCAGTTACAAACAGGAAG
Organism: Tylochromis polylepis; assembly: GCA_015107715.1. Classification (NCBI taxonomy): domain Eukaryota; kingdom Metazoa; phylum Chordata; class Actinopteri; order Cichliformes; family Cichlidae; genus Tylochromis; species Tylochromis polylepis. Next base: position 8,549 of record VVHJ01003441.1, on the reverse strand, counting down.
CTTTATTTAGAACTGAATGTGCTCTTCATTTCTGGAGGGATCAGAGGAAAGTGATGAACCATGCTTTATTTTCAGGAATCACTATGCCTGAAGGCAGCATGCAGACTGTGTATACAACAAGACTGAATCACTTTCATCCTCATTTCCAAGGAAACTCCAGGGAACTCTGTGCCTGTGAGTATCAGGACAACTCATGGACTGACCTCAGTAAAAGGTCAGTGGTCATTGACCCACCTGACACTTTGGCCTTGAAGGGGCTGCCTACAATGTGTTGGGGTCCTCCATACTTGATGGAGATCAGGTAGCTTCCAGGAGCCATAGGTGTGTAGGAGACCCTATACCCCTCAGGAGACTCCTGACAGTCCATCTTAACCTTTGATGGCCCATCAATTGTCACGGACAGCGCTCCTGAGCCGGCGTTACAAGTATTGATGATAAACTCTGATGCCACGCCTAAATAAAGTGAGAACGCTCATTAAAACCCACCTTCATCAAATGACTTCAAAGTTAAAGATTTTGTTTTTCATGTATACCTGTGGTTCCTCCCTCCAGGCCTGGCCCAAATGCAGACACCATTCCTGGATCTCCGACCTGACCTGGTTCTCCCACTCGGATCTTGAAGGGACTGCCGGGGACGTGGCTGCCATTAAAACGAACATCTATAGAATGAACTCCATTCTCCTTTGGGATGAACCTGATAGCATGCTGATCTGTAGAAACAGGAAGTCATTGATTTACAATCAGTTCTATAAGCACCATAAATTCAGACTATGAGAAGGAGGTTTACGAATGACTCCATAATCCTTTATTTAATATGATTCTCTGCAAAGATTTAAACTGCCAAACACTCTGTGAAATATAAAAAATTAAATTAAATAGGTAAGCGGTAAATAACAGTTTTGTATTTACGGCAAACAAGTGATGTGAACCTGAAAAACTAAAAGGTTGTGGGCCCAGACTTGAACCTTGTGGAACTCCATATGTAATTTTTATTTTTGACTGGGTTAGGAAATAGTGGTGGATCAATGTTCGGTTTTTATTGTACTCAAAAGTCCTAAAGACCACTTCACTAAGAGCTATAACAGGGTCTTACCGCTGTCCAGCTCAGTGATGTAACACTCTTCGGTGGCTCCTGATGGTGTGTGGATCTTGGCATCAATCAACCCTCTTGCTCCATTGAGCTGCACTGCAAAGGAGGCCTCCTGACCCACCTTCAGACCCATCTCCTGGTAAAGAAAAGGGATTCAGTGCTTTGGACCATGGAGGTTAAAAGTGTTCAACAAGCAGTTCTCAGTCATTTTAAACAAAATGAATATGCTTCCTCTATACTGCAGATACTCCTTTAAGTGTTTTTACAAGATTTCTTTGGCGGTCTGATTAATAAAGTTTGTAGTGCCTGTTTTTATATTTATGCCAATGTTTTAAAGTTTTGGGCTTAATTATAAATAGTTTAATCAAAACTATTTATAGTTTTAAAACATTTTTAAAATAGAAATTTGTCAGTTTAGTTTTATTTCTGTCTCTTTTTTGTGAGATCCTCCAGAGCCTCATTTGTTTTTCTGTTAAAAACCAAATTATGCTGGTAAGATTATTTCATAATTTAACATACTGTGATTTTGTGTTTTTTGTTCCTACTTGTCTGTGAAGGTTCTCAAGTTTGTTATATCTCAAGAGTAAATGTGTTGCATACAAAGAAAGACGACAGCGATTAAATATGCAGAGATAAATATACACACCTATGAACACAGAAATATAATCCTCAACACAGCACAGTTATTGAGACTCTAAAAATAAATCTATTCACAGAAAATCTAAATGTCAGAAGGTTTCATTTCTGTGAGCTCAGCTCATAGATTTAGATCTTTCCTCACCTGCAGGCTGGTGATAGTGAGACGGCGAGCGTCGTCTGACAGTGAGGCAATGGGGACGGTAAAGGGGGAGTCTGGGATATGTTCATCATTGAATTTAATGGAGACCTCATAATCACCTGAACAAAAGAAATATATCACTGTTGAACAGAAATCCTCATGTAGCTCATCAGGGATCCATTTTAGGACCATCATTTTTTTCAGTATACATGTTCTCAGCTTCACGCTGGTGCATCATTAGCACTGTCACCTCACGTCAAGAGGTGTGATTAAGCAGTTAAGAATATGGAGGGATGGATATGCACTTTCTCCTTTAACACTTTAACGATCACAACAATTTGCAGATCCAATGATAAAAATATATTATTATAACAAGGGAGTTTTAAAATTTTTTTATACAGTCATATTTTTAAGTTCTAACTTTATTTCTGTGAATCTTCAGGTTTGTTTTTCAAAAGTTGACCATTTACCATGAATTATAAAATTTAATCTCTGTTTGTTTTAAATATCATCACAGAGGCATAGCTCGCTTACCCTTTTACAATTACAGTAATTATACTATGACATGGATGTATTTTAACTAAAACGGTCCTAGCAGGATTCTTGGAATAACAAAATTAAAGTGGTGATTCCAGGCTTGTGCCTTTTGTCGCTACGTGGGTAGCAACCTCACAGAATACAAGCTTAGCATTTGTAAGAAGCTCAAACCCTTAACCATCAGATGCAGAATCAGAATGATGTTTATTGCCAAGTTTTTACACAAATAAGGAATTTGTCTTGCTGTCATGGTGAAAAGAGTGATACAATTAAGCCAAGGAATAAAAACAAAACAAAAAAACTAATAAATAAACAACCCAATAATCTGTCAGAGAGTATTATTACCAATACCATCACACAGAAATATGTTTGGCTTGTTTTCATTGGCTGAAATAAATCTCAGAGTCCAGGGCTCACTCAGCATCACAGGCTCATTTACTATTGTTAGTGTACAGACTCAGATCTTCAATATCATTTGCTGTGTACAGTCAAGTGTCATCTGTATAGTGGTGACAATAATTCTAACATTGAAACGTAAACAGTACAATAGTGGGCCCAGACTCAAGTTCTGAGGTATCCCTAAGTTTCTTCCACTGAAGCTTTCAGCCTACTTCTGACAGGTTTTTTCTCCAGTAATTACAGCCAAGGAAAATTCTCTTTTGTTTCTGTTTATTTGTCTCTTACAGAACAGATGATGTAATTAAAATACCAATACCAAGAACTACAGGGAATATTTTATCCTTGGTTAATGTTAATCCTTTCTAAACCAGGCTTAAGCCAAAAGTCTCTTGAGTCTTACCAGGTTCCTGCACGACGTAGGTGACTCCACAGGATCCATCCTTCCTGTCTTCAAATGTTATCTCGGCCTTGCTGGGTCCTTCTACAGCTATGGAGAGACCTCCAGCACCAGCCTCTCTGGTCCAAATACTGAACTCCGCTGCAAAACAACACAAATTGTGAGAGCTGCAGTTCCTATGGTGGCCACTAGAGGGCCTTTTGGAAAATTTAGAAAATTGAACTAAATTAGCAGACATATCGTCAGTGAACCAAAATCAGGAGCATGGGTGTTTCAAGAGTTCATTTGACATGTCACAGATGGATGTTTTAGTGGTTCCTGTGACCAAACCTCGCTGACATGTAGGAGCATGTCAGCATGCTCCTACATCATCTTTTTCATCCAAAGATTCAAATGAAATCAAAGTTCTTACAGAAGAAGCAGAAAGGAACCGGTTAATAAGGACAGAAGAAGAGATACAGAACAAATGTAAACTCTCCAGCCCACCTGGGATCCCTGCCACTCCACGGTCCAGTCCAGTTCCCCCTGCTCTGACCTTGTGGGCCCCTCCCTCTCCCAGGGGCCCCACGGTGAACTGGAAGGGGCTCCCAGGGACGTGCTGGCCCCGGTATTTGACATTAACAGTGTGAGGTCCCATCTCCTGAGGGATGAAGCGAACACTGTAGGTGCTGTCCTCTCCTTTAATGATCTCTGCGTCCTCCGTCTTTCCTCCAGGACTCGTCACCTGAGCTGTCATCTCCTGGTTAGCTGCCTCACCTGAAAGGATGAGGAGGATGTTATTGAGGATCAGATGATTCATCCAGCAGATGATTCATAGTTAGTATTTACATAGCATGCACCAACAAATCTCATGTCATGCATTGATTAATATGTCACCGATTTAGATTTTGTAGGTTTTTGGTCTATGACATGTTTATTTTGTGATTTTAGCAGCTAAAATGAGGTGTGGAGCTCCTCAGGAATCAGTTCCAGGTCCTCTTTTCTTTTTTCAATTGTAGTATGTTTGAACAAATCATCTCATTCAATAGTAAGATTTAAGTGAAAAGAAATTTTTATGAAGAATTTGATAATAAATAGTTATGATAAATACTTGAACTGCAATATTTCAATAATTTTACAAGTTTAAAAGGTTTCCTGGAGAGTGTGAATTTCTTCTAATATGCATAATGGATGTTTGTCTTTGTCTTTCTGCTTTAAAATAATCTTAAAAATGAACAGAAATCAGTTCTTCCACGTCTCAGTCAGCAAACCAACCATCAACCAATGAGAGAACCTGCTTTTCCTTGAATGTCCACTAGAGTCTCCAACAGTACAAACATGGCCCAGAAGTCCCTGAACTGGACCTCTGGACCGTGTTTGTACTGTTGGAGCCTTTTAAATTTATTTTATCTGACCAATGATATGACTGCTGAACCTGTAAGCAGCTCCCTCCTTTTACTGCAGCCACAAACCAAACACATTTCTTTATTGGTGTGTCTGAGATTAGGCACAGCGCCCACATCAGGCCAGACTGTGAATTACAATACTACCTTAATCCAGACATTTTGACAGCAGAGTGCGGACAAAGGGATGAGAGAGAGCTGGAAGAATCAGAGCAGGTTAGAGGGTTAGCATGGAAGAACCATTACAACACTACACTCTTGTTAAATCAGCCACTCTCACTTACTGGAAACACACACACACACACACACACACCGTTCTGCAGCGGCTGTCGGCTGCTGGTTGGCATCCCGCCGAAGCCGCTAAGACTCTCTCGCCCTAGAAAATCTCCGAATACGTCTCTAAAGGGATCTCCTCCGACCTGCGTGCTCTCCTCCACCCGCACCTCCCTCTTGGTTTCTCCAGCTTGGGTTTTGCTGATCTCTGTCCGCTCGGTCCGGGTGTAGGTGTGGCTGCTGCGGGTGAATGTCCGGGTCAAACGCTCCTGAGCCGAAACCATCTGAAACCAGTTTCCTGCGACCCGGAGGAGAAGCAGGAAGGAGGAGGAGGAAAGAATGGACAAAGAGGAGGAGGTGAAGAGGAGGAAGCAGGGAGGACAGGAGCCGACAGGAGGAGGATGAGGAGGAGACAGATATCACAGCTCACCTGGTATTTTGAGGTTGAGGTCACACGTGCTGCCCACTGTGGCGATGGAGGGTGCTTGACGTTTCCGGGTGATGCTCTCTTTCATCCGACCCTCGCCAAACACCTTCACTGTAAACGGACTTCCTGTTCACACAAACATCACAACACACGACTGAAAGCAGAAACTCTGAGACCCTCATGCTTTGTCCAGAGCATCAGATCAACACCTAGATCATCAGATTTGAACCTCTAAATTTAATTCTTTATGTTAGTTACAGGAAAATGTTTGTACTTGTGATTCAACCAACTTCAGGCATCTATATTCATCTTTTATACTGCCTACAGTGGTACGTTCTCTTTCTGCAAACTAATTTGCCTCAAATCAAACTTGGAATAATTTTTTGTACCTGGCACGTGCTGATCGGCGAACTTGATGTTGATGATGTAGTTTCCTGGTTCCGTGGGACAGTAGGTGACTTTACACGTCCCGTCCTCCACGTCCTCACAGTTTATATCCACCTTACTGGGACCTTCGATGGACAGACCCAGACCTCCATAACCTGCCACAAACACAGATGGCGAGGGTTAGAAACTGAACTCCTGAGCTTCAGCACTCTGATCGTGTGGATGAAGGTTGAATCCTCGCCTGCATTCCTCGTGTCCACGATGAACTCGGCCACCTCGAACGTGTGTCCCTCCACCAGCCCCTGACCATAAACCTTCACCTTGCTGGCATCTCCGATCTCTGACTGACCCACCATGATCTTAAATGGACTATTGGTCACATGTTTCCCGTTCTTCTTCACGCTGACCACATGTTCACCAACTTCCTTTGGTGTGAAGGATATTCCTGTAGGAAGGAGACATGTCATCAGAAATGTGGAGTCTCTTGTGTAGCTGTCCAAAGTTTTTTACTGCAGAAAATCACACACCCGTGTAGGAATGGGAATCGAGATTGAAGTAGTTCAGTTCCTTTGAATTGTTAGTGTGCCTGCTTATCAATCCCACTTATCGGTTTTTGCACTCCCACTACAATCAGCTGATTTCAGTTTGTGTGTCAGAGGAGGAAAATAGTTGGGCAGTCTCCAGCATGGATGTGGACATTACTTTTATTTTTATTGCACAAAAGGACAAGAGCATGATGGTAAAGTGGAAACTGCATCCAGGATAGAAACAACTGCATTATATGCTGCTAAGACAACTTCAGCTCTTTGCTAACATCTGCACAGACAGCATGCTGATGGTAAATTAGCCAGACAGCATGCTAACACTAAGCTAGCATAGAATCCAGAAAGATGTTAAAACTGAGTGTTTGCTGACTGTGGCGATATTCTGATCCCTACACCTGTGTCACCTCCAAAAACATGAACCAAAGTCTCAGGTCTGACCTGATTCAGGCCCTGAAGGTTTTGCCTTTCATTAGTACTATTTAGGGACAATAAGGTAATTTTATCACCGACCAATAAGTGATGGACAGCTAGCTTTGTTGATTGGGTAGTAATTTTAAGAATGTAATATTTAGAAAACCAAATATTTGATGAAATATGGATAATAATAAAGATTCTATGTTGTTTGGTTTTGGTCCACTTTTTGCCAAAGAAACGGACCGATATGTCTGTTGGGCAGCCTCTTCAGCAGGCAGGGCTCCTCATTTCCTGACGGAGCTCTGATCGTCGCGGTCAGGCTGCTCAGGTCCGTCTCCATAATCTTTAAGGAAACATCTGTTGCTGTGCCAACGTTAAGCTGGGATGTCCTCATAGAGTCATCACCTGGAGATCAAATGTGAGAAGACAAAGTAATACTGCAACTTTCATGCAGGTTAGAGCACCCACAGACAAGCCAGCACTGACACAAATAAAACAATGTGCAATGACATATTTAAAAAAAATCAAAATAAAAGCACAAACCTCAAATAACTAAAATAACATTTAAAATAGCTTATAAGTACAAAAGAGGACAAGAAACTAAACTGGCATCAATTTGAAAACAGAAATAAAGCTAATGATTGGGCATGTGATGGATGTATTGTGGGTAACAGTTGCTGCTTACTGAACAACTACCATGACTAATTGTAAAAAAAACTACACTGAAAGGTGAAGCATGATGAAAAGGAACTCAGCAAATTTAAAATGTGAGGGGGTGTCTCAGCAAGGAAATGTGCTCTCCAAATGCCGACTAAATCAACATTCGCAGCTCGATGCCAGCCCAGATGAGATCAGAGTTTGGACCACCTAAGCAGAAAATCTTTGAACCCTCTGAGGTCTAAATCATCATCGTGTTCACTCCAACCCTATCCCAATGTCTTGGAGAAAAGCAAAAAGGACTTTTTTAGATGGCTGTTTCTTTCTTTTTTCCTGCCTTCGATTGTGATGATGATGATAAGCTTTTATTTCTGACATATAAAACAAACAAACCATATACATAAATACACATATACACTGATACCTGCATACACACACACACACACACACACACAGACACACACGTCTGCAAAAAAAAAAATACAATAAATAAACAAAATCTCAGTGACATGAAATAAACCACTTAATCATCAAGTCCAAAATGGAGCAGGAATAAGTATGTACACACTTATTAATCCCTACCCCATGCTCAGCACTCTATTGATTCATGATATTCATCATTACCCCCACTTTGTCTCAGCACTTGTATACACGTACCACACAAAAAAGAAAAAAGAAAGGAAAAATCTATGTGTAACTATAGATATAATGATAGATATAATTCATAAATAAATACTTTCTTTGTTCCTTGACAGCCAAGACTTGGAGGAACAATGAAATAAGAACCTAGGTCAACAATGAGCAAGTGAATGTCAAGAGGTTAAATAATGCCCATCCATCCATCCATCCATCCATCCATCCATCCATCTTCTTCTGCTTATCCGTGGCCAGGTCGTGGGGGCAGCAGCCTAAGCAGAGAAGCCCAGACCTCCCTCTCCCCAGCCACCTCCTCCAGCTTGTCCGGGGGAACACCAAGGCATTCCCAGGCCAGCCGAGAGATATAATCTCTCCAGCGTGTCCTGGGTCTGCCCCGGGGCCTCCTCCTGGTGGGACATGCCCGGAACACCTCACCCAGGAGGCGCCCAGGAGGCATCCTGGTCAGATGCCCGAACCACCTCAACTGGCTCCTTTCGATGTGGAGGAGCAGCGGCTCTACTCTGAGCCCCTCCCGGATGGCCGAACTTCTCACCCTATCTCTAAGGGAGACGCCAGCCACCCTTCGGAGGAAGCCCATTTCTGCCGCTTGTATCCGCGATCTCGTTC
>VVHJ01003439.1:1050-12435 GCA_015107715.1 Tylochromis polylepis | reverse complement strand
AAGCCAATCAGTGGGAGAGCCTGTTTTCCTCGCTTTGGCCCAAGCCAGGTTACGCTCATGAATGATATCTGCCAGCTCTGGGGAGAACCAGGGATTTTCATAACCTTTTATCCTAAATCTCCTTAATGGAGCATGTTTATTCACAATTTGCATAAAACCATCCCTAAAAAATGTCCACGCTAATTCTACATCAGGGATCAATCCTATTTTCTTCCACTCGTAGTTTGACAAATCATGTTCATTAAAATGTTTAAGAGTCCTTTTAAAAGTAATATGATGTTGTGACTTGGGTGCCTTAGTGTTTCTAATAACAGCAACAACACAGTGGTCACTTAAGTCATTGCAAAAGACACCCAAGGATGAAAATTTATGAGGAACATTTGTCAGAATCAAGTCAAGGTGGACTTTTCAGGGTTTTTGAGATTCAGCCAAGTAGGTAAGTTGACCAGCTGGGTAAGATTGATAGAATCACAGAAAGATGTAAAATCATCTGAAACAGTTTTGAGCCAGTCCCAGTTAAAGTCACCAGCTAAAACAAGCTCACTATAATTTAGTCTGGACAGGAAAAGCTTTAAAGAATGCAGAAGGAGGTCTATAGCAACAAACAGCTGTTATGCAAAGACCCTTTGCAATATTCACATTCACAGCCAAAAATTCTATTTGTTTGCAAATGGATTCTGATAGGACTATTGTGGCATCAAATTTTGACTTAACATAAACAGCAACACCACCACCTTTCTTAAGCCTATCGGTACGATAGATATTGTATCCAGCCAAGCTAATGTGTTCATCAGATATATATTTAGACAACCAAGTTTCAGACATGCACACTGAGCCTGGAGTGCCTTATAGTGGAATCACTGTGTTAAGCATTTAACCTGCATGTTCACATCACACAACCCATATATTTAGGTCAAATATTATTTACAATTATAGTAAATAAAGTCTGTGCCTCTTGTTGTATGAACACATGTTGATGAAGACTGTTTGAAACTGTAATAATTAGCAGCAATGAGTAACCTTTTGTCATGTTATGGCCAACGGGGATAAGTACAGACAAGTCCAAACATAGGGTTAATTCAGCTGGGTACTGCTAAAGCATGCACCTGGGCTGCTTTCTCTGTGTTTCTCTGCATGGCAGAACAGACGCAGAGAATGCATATGTGGTTTCTCTTCATGGCAAAGGGGCTCTAGAGTAATCGACTGGCCTCACTGAGGTTGCACCTGGAGTCGGCTCTTCTCACATCAGCTGCTAGGGAAATCAAGGAATTATCAGATATTACACTGCTTTTGGCAAGTGGACCCGACAACACTGTCAATATGATTAACTGTTAACTGCAGTTTTGTAGATCTTCGGACCCATGTTGGCCATAAAGCTGACAAAAGGACCCAATTAAAAGTGATGGACAAGTAGATGTGGGAAAGTTATGGAATGATGAACATAGGTATAGGATTAAACACAAAGGATGAGAAGGAACAGTGGCAAGAGGGACCTAATATAAAGGGGGTAGGATGCGCATTGGGTAGCTTCTGGCTGCTGTTGTCTGTTGTGTTGGTCTTTGCTCTGCATGTGCTTACGGTGAACACCCTGGGGCAGCTCTTTTTGCTTTTTCCTGTGTATTGCTGAACTTGATTGTTCAATAAAACATCTGGCATAGAACTCTGCTCTTCTCCTGTGATCTTTTAATTGGCATCTGGATGCATAAATCAACTGCTTTATAACCTGAGCGGTGGTTGAATAATATTTTAAAATTTGCAACTCAACAGAAGTCTCTGCTTTGTAACATTACTTATTGAATTTGACTTGTGAAATGCTGAAACTAAGCAGAATTGGAGGTGCTCGCCCTAGTAAAATTGAGTGTCCCAAAGTCCCCCACAACCAATAAGCAAAGTAAAATTATAAAAAAAAGCCATTGTCCAAAACACACAACGATTGTTGATGCAGAATTAAATATATGTCAGCAGACTGCACAAACCTAGAATGGCCAGTAAGGCTCCAGCCAGAAGCTCAGGTCCTGGTGCAAAGCAGATGGCTTCTGCTAGCAACACATGCACCAGTGTGGTGTAGAGGGCTTCAGTCAACAGCATGGAGAAGCCGAAGTGATTTTATGGCCAATGACCAAACCTCTTGGCAAGTTGTTATTTTTACAAAGAAAATTTAAGACTGCCATCCTTCAGATAGTAAAGATAACTTTTTTTAATCTCCCAGAACTTTGGTCCCAGTGTAGAAATCCAAACTATTCAGGCAAATAATCTATTGGAGGAACTTTCACTTTCCTGGCAATGTTTCTGTGAATTCGTTTTTTGGGAAACAGAAAGCATACATTTTCAATTTATGCAAATGCTTTAATTTTTTGTGCCATTCAAAGAACATTTTCTTAATCTGAAAAGCTAGATTTTAGTGTGGAAAATGAGAAAGCAGTGACTATAATTATGACTACAGCCCTGTAAAATATGTCTGTTCATATGTTTATAGCAGTGTCATTTCTGATGTAGAAAAATAAATCGTGATCTAATCTTGGCCAAAGCTCATGGAAGTGACTAAAAACATCTGGTACACATGTTTTAATTAGCTTTAAATATTGTTTCTTTTCCCTCTCTTTGTTGTTGGTAGCCAAAGTTTCATCTAAGTTTTAGTTTTAAGATGCATTAAAATATCAAGCAGATCAAATATTACAGCTGTGAGTCAAAGTCAAGTCTTCATTTTGTGACTTATATCTAATTTAAAGTCTCAAGTTTACAAATAACCACATCAAATTATATGATGTGAATATTTAAACTCTTTTTCAGTTTAACGTTAAATTCAGTGTGTACACACTGATCTCTACCTCATACACTTGGATGAGTTGCCCTCTGAGCTGTCAGCAGCTGTCTATTCAAAACCAAATGAATAGCCTATTCATTTCATCCCATTTGCAGAAAGTGGGCTCAGATCAATAAAGAACTTTCCATACAATGAAACCTGATCACAGCCATTGATCTACTTTCCTCAGTGAAAACTAAACCCTCTGATACTGTATTACTACAGCAGGAAGATGTACAGTATATATTTTATTAGTACAAGTACAAGATCGCACAGAGACCAATACCCTGTTAATACACTCGAACTGTAAATATACTGTATAAATATGACCACTGTCAGAAAGAGGCACTTTTGCATACATTTGTATACCAAGATGTAGAAGTACAGTCATGTGAAAAACAAAGTACATGCTGTGACTCAGAAGCTTAGGTCCCTGTGAAAAAACAAAAACAAAACATCGCCCTTCACCACTGTGCTTGACAGTTAGCATAAGGTTTTTGCACTGATATTCTCTTTCTGGTGTTAGCCAAATGTGGCTCTGTGCATTATGGCTAAACATCTCCACTTTGGTCTCATCTGTCCAAAGAACAGTGTTCCAGACGTTTTGCCAATGTTCAGATGCAATTTTGCAAACCTATGGTGTGCAGCCATGTTCCTTTTTAGAGAGAAAAGGCTTTAATTGTAATCAATTTTATTATTTTACATGCTAACTGAGGCCTCTAGAGTCTGAGACATAGCTCTTGGGTTTTGGCCGTTTCTCTGAGAATTGTATGATCAGACGGTGGGGAGGATTTTCATGAACCATCCAGTCCTGGTAAGGCTGTGGCATTGTGTTAACACACACCCGAATGCTCCAAACCAGTAAAGTGCCAAAACCTCGGCTTTAATAGTGGCGCTCACGGTTGCTGATGATCAGTTAATCAACTGCATCTAATTATCACTGACTGGCTGCTAGCAGTAAGGGTATTCCCCCCGAAGAGAATGCTCTAAGTTTTACATGACTGTGTTTTAATCGAAACCTGATGACAGTTGTGTGGTTGTTTGCCGAAGCTGCTGAGGAAGTTCTGACAGCTATACTCCTAAAAATACGTATTTTTCAATCTCAAATGCACTTGCTATTACACTGCTGCATATATAAACGACTTAATTAAAGCCGCTTTATAAAGCTGTTCCCAATAAACTGATGCAGTCAAGCTGTGATTCTCTTTAACTGACAGCATGATTTCATAAAAGTGAGAAAATGGTGATATGACATCTAGGAATTAGTGTGTTTTAAAAAGCAAAGACACAAAGCAGTCCTAAATTTGGTCACAGTGGCCACAACTTAACCACACAACTAAAACTAACACTGGCTGCTGTGGTGACGTGGGGCTTTCCATGTCAGAGTTGAGCATGTTCTGTCTCTCTTAACGAAGTGCTGTGTCGTAAAATGGCGAACCGCAAACAAAAGGGCCCCCTCCCTGCCGAGAGCTGGGAGGTAGGTGTGACAGTTTTTATATTTTCGTAGAGCCACATGAGCTTCATAAGCACAGAAAAAGTAAGGACATCCATCAAAGTGCAGACTTTGTTTAAGGGTCCTCTTTTGAGGTTTTATAGAGGTTAAGTGTCTAAGCCAATACAGAGGGAACTAAAGATACTGTTCCTTTTATACTTGCTGGATAATGAAGTTCTACAAGTATGCGAAAATCAGCTACAGTGGCTTACATGTCCCAACTTTGTCCAGTTCAGATCCTTTAATTTCAAAGAGGGCAAAAAATACAGCAAGTCAGGGCTCACAATTGTGAATGATATATTTATGCAGCTACAATGTGCAGTCTGAATTTAGGTTTGATGATTGCTTCAGCATTGTGTCTCTGTTTTAGCCTGCATGCATGTATGCATCTGTTTGTCTTTCATGTAGTACATAAATGCACACAGTGCACAGGAAGGGTTTTTGTTAAAATCCAAAAATGCCTCTGTTGAGTTTCAGAGTGCTCAGTTTAATTAGGCTGATGTAAAGTGACTAAAACCTTACACAGAGGATGAAGAAGGATGGTTGGTACATACAGGAGTTCCTGCCTCATAAAAACAACTGTATTTTTGTGGGCTGTAAACCCAGCAGTGAACCCCTTCAGCAGCTGCACAGTCTCCATGTAGTGCAACTGTGTATATGTGGCTTACATGTGAGGTAAATAATAAAGCTTTACTCTCACATGCCTAATATAGACCTCGCTGTTTAGATATAGTGCAATAAAGAAGTCCCTGAAGGTTCTGTGTGTGCGTGAGATTAACATCTCTGTATTTCCAGTGTCTCCCATTAGTGCAGAGAACCTCCAGGCATACATAGCTTTACAATATATATATATATATATATATAAAAAATGGGCGCACAGGTATTCTCTTATTCTCGCCTGTCCTCTGTGCACCTGTTTGTCTTACCTTTACACCTTTCACAGCAAGCTCCAGTCTGTTTCACCACCAGAGCACAGTCGTCTGAGACAAGTGGACACTTCTCCTGTTTACAGTCTGCTTTACCGTCCTGCAAAAGAGACAGAGAGAGGAAAACAGCGCTCAGGGTTATATTTTTCCAACATTTTAGAAACTCTCACACAAGATTTTTTTTTCCCTTTACGTCTATCTCAATTTTTACTTTCTCACAATTTTCTCTGGCCGTTATTTCTCTCTGTGGAAATTAAAATGGGATATAATACAGTCATAAAGTCAAGGATTCAAGGATCTGTCAGATACAGGAGAGGATGTTACATTTGCTGAAGAAGATTAAGCAGAAATATAAATAGTGTACTTGCCCAAATCCAAGGCATGATTATTACTGGCAAACTGGGATTTTTTTTCCAAAAGCACCAAAATATCTGAGTTTCAAAATTCCAGGAAGCCTGACGGCAAACACGTGCATCGTTCAAGGTATCAAAATTAAATGAATACAGAGTCAGCAGTGTGTCTGTTATGCTCAAATGACTAACTCTGAAATCATAAAGTGAAAGTGTCTAAATTTGTGACCTCAACATGTGTCTTGAATTATTTTATCCTTTTTAAATCAACAGCTCCTATAGAGACCAAAACCAAGAATTATTTATCCTGTTAACACTTCTGATTTTTCATTGCCATCCATCCAACATTGGTTTGATATTTCAGTCTTTAAAGGTCAGCACTTTCATCCATCTAGCCATGCTCATGGAGTGAGTAAAGCTAAAAATCAGGATAATTGCACTATAAATATTTTTTGTGTGTATGTGGTTTATGACCACTCTTTAACTAATATACCATCTCTGTTCTCTGCTGTCAACTTCATCTAATGTGAAAAGGCTGCAGGTAAAGTTTCGACATAACAAAGTGACTCAGTCTTCCGCAGTTTAGCTGTGAATTTTCACACCAGTTCAACAATCCTCCTGTCACCTTCAGAAACACTGCACACTGTATCCGTCATCACCAATAACTGCACCGCAGGACTGGACAGAATCAGCGCTTTTTTTAATTCACTCTACTTTCACACCCAGCTTTTATTGCAGATTTTATCCACATGCTGCGTGTGTTTTATTTTACACACTGTGAGGGTTTATAAAGTGGAGGCTGGCAGGTCCCGTGGCTCTGCAAGCACTGTGGCGGGCGGCTCTAACGAGAACGGATCAAAGGAGGGCGAAAATATATCAGTGTGGTTTAATATAGCTCCAGTGCTCCAAGTAAACCCCAACCACACTGAGGACAGATGATGTCATGACATAAGAGCAGGGAGCAGGGAGGAGAGAAATGGAGATGGAAAAGAGGGACAGAGGATGTAAAATAGGCTAGAAGGACAAGGAGAAACACATGAAAGAGAAGAGACAAAGAGGGGCGGAAGAAAGACAAACGTCGCGGTCTTTATTCTGGAAAAGTTGATTCAAGAACACAACCGTTAAATGACGGTGGATTAGGCTTAATTGTTTGTTTTTTTTTGTTTTTTTTTACTCAGTGTCCCTGGCTCAGTCAGTGTGTTTTATCCACCCAGATTAGATGTGGGATTTCTTCTACACTTGTAGGCTTGTAGCACTCAAAACATCATTTACCCACAATTCCAACCCTGATTTTAAATCAGAGGTGAGAGTTTTCCCGGATGAACAGCACAGAAAACAGTCATTCACGATGGTGAATGAACAATGCCATGTGCATTTCACCTCTGGGCAACAGGTGTTACCACATCAGTCAGTCAAAGAGTTTCAGTTTTAAAGACTGAAACAAATGTCAGGCAGCACGAAACTAGAAAACAACCAATCCATGACTTGGGATTTGAAATATACAACGGATTAAAATAAAAAGTTAAAAGTCCAAAATGTATGCCCATCTTCACACTTTCCGATTTTGTCCCCGGGCATTATATTTGACACCCCTGCCTTAGAGGGTTAGTCACTGCAAAATAGCACAATGTTGTTCTGAGTGATCACCTGTATTCCTATCCTGATCTGCAGCGAACAGAACACCCACATCCATATGTCATGAGGGGAGAATGAAAACAACCGTATGTTAAAGCCTTCATATATACCAGATCTTAATGCAGAAGACAAAGGTTCTCCTGGGCCTTACCACTTGAAACGGAAAAGCAACAAACAAAAGCAAGGGAAGCAATTTGCTATCTGTTCATTTCAAGGTTTGGACTTCTGTGCAGGTTTTCCAACAAAAACAAAGAAGTTCATAACCTGAAGTAAAGTCATAAATGCATTAGGATAAATGGAAATGGTATTTCCACTCAGCTTGCTGCTGTTTTCCTAGTACTTAAGTACTGCAAGGAACCAGAAGAGCACATTTTCATCACAGACTAGGAAAACTGGGAAATCACTAATCATGCAGCCACACAATACAGAAAAGTGCACAATGCCCTTTTTTAAGTGCACAATACATCCATGAAAAATCTTGGATGACATTTGGTTTCTATGGTACAGAATGATCTCAGCACAGGCAGCATGGAAGGAAATAAATACATATGAAGAGATACTTCAGACTTTGATTATGATGGCAAACAGCAGCAGCAAAAAACCCCCCCAAAAAACAAAAACTGCTGTTGTGTAAAATATACACGATGTTTACCAAAAAGCAATCAAAAATAAAATGGAACAAAGAAAGAAACAGAAAGATTTCGCTAAAATCTCACAGTTTGGTCAAAAGCCTCCAAGGTCAGGTCCCTCTCGCTCTCTCTCTAATCATTCATTAACAAAAAAGTGGTGTTAGTAGACCTCCTCCACCACTACCCTCCTTGTCATGGGGTCAAAGGTCACAACTGGTCACCACACCTTATAAACACTCGACATACCACCGCGGCACCAATGCTGGCCAACTGGACGACCGTCTGTTGGAGAGTGACGACCCCCTCGACATGTGGAGGGGGGATAAAGCTCTGGTATGCTCATAAGTGTGCGTGTCAGACAAAGAGAAAGTGAGCGTGATAATGGCTTTGTGTTTGTGTTTCTCTCTGTACACATGCTACCACAAGGGCTTCCACTTTAACTAATTTACAGTGAACGCATTTGTGTGCAGATCTTTAGATTGTGGTAAATTAACATCATTGATCAAAATCGTGCTGAGCATGACATAAAAAGGTGTTAGAAATACCAGATCCAGTAAAGTGTGCACCATCAGCATTTTTGTCAGTTTAAATAACCTGTGAAAACGTTTTGAATAAATGTCAGTGTCTATGAAGGCCAAGAGTCTTTTATTAATACAGTTTAAAATATAACGTCATTATTGGTCATGTACTCCATTGGAAGCTGTTTCTATCATTTTGAGCATTTTTTTTTTGACGTGGAGAATAATTTTAATGATCACTTTTGAGACTTAACTTATTAAAAGTGAAAGAAATGTAAATACTTCTCAGTTCTTTACTTTTTTATTAACATTAAAATATTTCTTGAATGGACAAACAGTCCTGAGCTGTGCCAACAGAGTTGCCGTTCCACTAGGAGGCGACAATGTTCGTGTTCAGTTTTGCCTCTCCTCATTAGCCTTTTCTTCTTTTGGTTTTCTCATCATCAATCAAATCCTGTCTTTCTACCTACCTCCATCACTTTCTCTCGGTCTTTGTAAACCATTTTTTATTTAACAAGCGACTCTGGCCTAAATATTTCTGTTATGTCTTGTTTTGTGCTTTAATAACTTCCTCTAATGTGTTGAATTCATCAAGTCCAAGCCTCTTTCTGACATTCCTCACCTTTCTTTTCGTGCTTTTCCTCAGACACCCCATGTGGAGGAAGAGATCAGGTTTTGTCAGGTGCTACAGCACAGGAAAAGAAGCTCTCGAATTAATGGCCCACTTAAGCCCTTGGACTCTACACCCTTCCGACCTCACAAAACTTAACAGCCTTTGCCACTGTGACCTTTCACCTTTCCTACAATACAGACCAGTCGCAACCTCCCACAGACAGAAGGAGACACGGTACTTTTGGGGACGAGACAGCCGTGGAAAGACGCTGATGTTTCTAAAACTGTTTCCACAGGTTGTTCTTTCTGACAGGAAAGAGCTGGGTATGACAGTCTTGCTTCTGTGGCCCGGCTGGTTGTAATAGAGGATGGAGTGGCAGGCTTAGTGCGCTGGCATGTCTTTAAGCGAGGTGGCATTTTTATAGATTGGACCAATGTGAAATGTACAGCACATTCTAGCTTTATAGCCACTGAGTTTAACACATTTATTTCCCTTTAGCAGCTTTGGGGATGTTGAAAGACAAAAGCGTGAAATGGCTTCTCCTTTTACTTTGAAATGTACTATTTAGCGTTATGTTTATTTATAGATTGAGAAGTAACAGATACTAGTTTTGTTTTAGTGTTATCAGCTAGTATCTGTCTTATCAGGTAAACCTCATCCCTCGTGTATTGATCAGCTACTGTTTGAGATGAGACCCTGACAGGAAATGACCCCTGACCTTTCTCTCAGATCGATCACAGCTACTGGGTATAAAACTCCACACCCTCAACTTTTACAGGCAGCTCAAGCGAAATGTTTGTTTGATCAATGAATGGAGTGCACGTATCTCTGATGTTTGACCTTCTGAATGATGGTGTTTGATTTGGTGCAGGAATGGAGGCATGTTTGCTGTGATACTCACTTTACATTCCAACAGCATGAGAATAACAAAAGCTGTTTTCACACGCGCACTACAGCCCTGAATGTTTTTAAACACTACCTGGAGCAGCTGCATGTGAGAACCGGACACCAATCAGACTTTACCCTGCCAGAGCGTTTCCAGAAGTGAGAGCAAATCTGACGCGGGTAAATTTCCTGCTGTCTGCTACACGTGCTGACTTGAATCTCCAGAAATTGTACCAAGTTCGTGTGTAAAAATAGCCGATGTATTTAGTCCAATCTGAGTTCACTGGAAAATGAAGAACTCCTTTATTCCAGGTCTTCAAAGCTGCCCACCTCTCTACAGCTTTTTAAGGAAATAATCACCGTAATCATTTTGCATGAACATTTGTCTTTTTAATAGTGTTTCCACTATCCACTTCTCAAGTGAGATTTATTTACTTTCTCACATAACTGTTTCTAATCAGCAGAAATATGCAGTCTCGGTTTCCTGTTCTAATTTGGATCATATGGATATAGGAAAAGACAAAAAGATAAAGTCTGGGAAATTCTGCAAAATCCTGAATAGCATATAAAAAAAATAATACTGCAAGACAACAATACCTGCACATGGCAACTGTGACATAAATGAAAGACTGTGAACGATTAAAAACCTTTGTGAAGGTAAGAGAGAAAAATCATGGTTGATAGAAAGAAAATGTTAAAATAAAACATGCTAAATTAAAAATAAAAATTATCGCAGCTCCTGCCTCTTACACGAAACCCTCACACAGACCCTCTGCCCTTACAACACAGCAGAAAAAAACACTAATACCTGCTGAATGTTGGAATAGGGTCTGTAGTTTTGTGTAGGAAGATTTTGGAAAATTATGCCAAAATTTTTTTTAATTATTGAGTCTTTTGT
Source organism: Tylochromis polylepis (assembly GCA_015107715.1). NCBI lineage: Eukaryota > Metazoa > Chordata > Actinopteri > Cichliformes > Cichlidae > Tylochromis > Tylochromis polylepis. Next base: position 1,686 of record VVHJ01003439.1, on the reverse strand, counting down.
GAGTTTCATGACAAAATGTGGCTCATGGGTTGTTGGGCGTCAAGCAACTTTTATCAGTTGAGCTTTATGTTTGACTATTTTTCCAATATTTTGAGGCAAAACTGAGTTCAGTTTTCTTTGCACAAAATGCTGAGATGAAATAAAACAGCAGATACTGATAGGTTGCCGCAGATTTTTGTAACAGCAAAATGTGACTGTGTTGCTGTTACAAAAAAAAAATGAGGGAGCCAACCAGAGGGTGAGGGAGGGGAGGAAGAGCCGATGAGAGAGTGGAAAAAGACATGGAGATGGACAGACAGATAGACGAGGATGATGAAGAGAATGACAGCGATGAACTGACTCCTTTCACGATAAAGGATCGTCATGGCGACCCACCTGTCAGTCAGTCTGTCAGCCACATCCACTCCTGGCCACGTTACAGCTCTCTGCCTCACCCAGACACAGACAATAGATCTTCTGTGTGTGCATATGTGTGTGTCCGATGCCCACAGGGCAATTAGCAGGTACTCTGGACCAACTAAGGAGCCAACCCCCTCCGCAATGTTTCCATATATGAGTGACACTGGAGCCCCGGTGGCTACCCCCCCCCCCCCCCCCCCCCCCCCCCCCCCCCCCCCCCCCCCCCCCTTCTCCGTC
>VVHJ01003438.1:0-11508 GCA_015107715.1 Tylochromis polylepis | reverse complement strand
GCAAATGACGAGGCCCCACTGAGATAATATGAAACTTATGAAATAAGACAATAGAAAACTTGATTAACTATGGCTCAGTGTAATCAAATTTACTCACAGAAAATATGCAATGTCTTAATTTTACAGTAAAAAAAAAAAAAGTTTATTCTCTAAATATGAGAATGGTTACATCATAGGGAGTTTCATGCACATGGGGTTTCCAAACACCCCCTCCCTTTAACCGCTTAATTCAAATTAGCACTTAATCGTCCACAATGGACTTGCTCAATGCCCAAGATTGGGTTGTTCACTTTGATGAACCATCCAATGTTTCCAGCGACACCAAATGTGTCAGCTTTTACCAAAAATGGGTGTGTAATTTTTGTGATTTAATGAGGGCAAAGTGTACACAAAAGACGTACAATTTAGAGATATTCATCACATTCAAGACTAAAACCAAATAATAAGACTAAACATGTAAAGAGGATGTTTCAGGACAGGCTTCATGTATTAATATGTGTCAGCTCATTGCATTTAGTATTAAATTTGTTGCTGGAATTCCAGGTCCATCTATCTATCTCAAGTTATTTTCTACACGCTGACTTTGGCAAAGCTAAATCAAATTTGTGGCCTTACAACACTTTTTTTATTGATACCAAACTTGCTGAAATTTCTGGAGCAGGAAATGTTGGTTTGTTTGCTTACCATCTCTCCTGGCATCCCTGGTCTTCCTCGCTCCCCAGTCTCACCAGGTGGCCCCTGAGAAAGAAAAATCACTGAAACATATAGGAACATGTTCATAACATGTACTAATATACTGCAAAAAGAACTCATCTCTAACCTGTCTGCCAGGCCTGCCCATTTCTCCAGGTGGTCCTGCAGGGCCTTCTCTACTCTGCAAGCTCACAGAGAAGAAACCCGCCTCAGATTCACAGAAACAAACGAAACAGAACAGCTTTTAGAAGAGAACAGCATACTTACAGGCCAACCTGCAGCAAGCAACTGGTAGAAATTGGTTTGCTGCGAGGAAAATGGAAACACAGATTAAGTAACAAATAGTGACCACAGCAGGTTGTCCACATATAGTTCAAAGCACATACAGTAACAAATCGCCTTCACAAACCACTAACAGACTTACGTGCCTTATACAACACACAGCTGTGTCCAATGGAAACAGATTAAACAGATGAGGACAGATCATCAACTTGCATGCACGATAACCGAAGGGTTAAAGGTTTCACAGATAGTCTGGGAATCTGGGTTTAAGTAACATCGAAGATCATTTCAAGTCCTATGTGTCCTTTAGGTGACTCGCAATAAATTCTATGAGGGCAAAGGAGAGAAGAACATATAAAAACAACTTCTTTGAGGTGTTCTGTACTTGGTGCCTTGATGTTTAATGGAAGGCCAGGAAAGGTTTCCTGGAAACCCCCCAGAAACCTGTTGTTTCCTGGGGGTCTTTCTGTGTGGAGTCAGCACTTTTTTCCTGTAGGTACTCTGGTTTCCACCCATGGTCTGAATGCATGCATGTTAGAGTAATCTATGATTTTAAACTTGCTATAAGTGTGAATCTAAGAGTCTGTAGATGTCTGTGTTAGCCCTGTGGTGTCCTGGTAATCTGCTCAGGATGTACCCTGCCACTGGCCCTGCGCTTTGTAATATCACAAAGTGGAGCAGGCTAAGCTTAAGTATTATATAGTACAACATTGTACCTGGAATGCAGCCCATTCCTCAGCAGTGTTCCTCCACAGATAGAGGGTTGGTAAACCTGGCGGTCCAGGAGGTCCTCTCTCCCCCTTTTTTCCTTGTCTCCCTTCAGGGCCTGTCTTACCCTGTTTGTGCAAGACAAATCAATTGATGTGGGTAAATAATATATCAGTTCTTGTTTTATTTGATAGAATACTGGACTTTGGCATAAATAACCTTAATAAGAGTTAGGGGAAGGTATTAAAACATGTCTTGGATTGAAACTGAGGTTTAAACATTAGATACCATCTGAGATATTATTTCAGAAGTATACAAACATGGAGGCAACTTAAATCCTAACAAGGAGCTTTAACTTAACACATCATCATAACTTACTAGGTTATAAACAAGCTTCTGTTACCTTATCACCTTTAAACCCAGGGAGGCCAGGCTCACCAGGACAACCCTGTGGAAACATAAACTCTCAATAAATGAAAAAGACAAAATGCAGTGAGGATAAATCAGCTGTCACGATACAAAACAGTATTTATCACCAACTTTAACAAGTCACAGATAAGTGACAGTTTATCCCTGACATTTAAGACTTTTCTACTACTTTGTAGAGGCAAAAAAAGGTGACCTGATGATACTCAATCCTTGTAAAACCTCACAGCTTGTGGCACATTGAGGCGCAAAAGGTATTCATTTTACAAGAGCTCCCTCCCTACACCTAAAACAATAAAACACTAGGTTTAAGATAGACGTATCAGGTTATACAGTTCAGTAATGCTGTTGTAAATTGATAGGAACTGTGTGTGGCTTCTTTTGGTGCTTCCTGTAGGATCTGGAAAAATTCAAAAATTTGGTAAATCTTGATGACTCTTTCAGGATTATTCTTCTTGTGTTATGGATTCTGACCAAGTCTGAACACTAATTTACAGAAAGCCTTGAGGTTTCTTCAAGCCTGTGCCCTGAATCTTACCAAAATGCTCACAGTGTATCTCTGTTACCTAACGCCTCCTTGACACGTTAATTAATCTGGATGAAACTCACTATATAAACTGCCTAAGGTGCCAGGATTATCAACATCCATATAACATTTGGGCATTAGTTTTACAACACTCAAATCCTTACAAATTATATATATTAAGTGTAGTTACTGAGCTCAAAACACACTGTGAAATTACATCTACATTACGTTTATGTTGTTATTTATAAAAAATTTTGCTGAATAATTTTTGCACAGTGGCAATGTGTTGTCACACACACACACACCTATAAATAAGTGCTCACCAAACACTGATGCTAATAGTGTAATTGATTGCTTTGTCTTTTATAATGAATATATATCTCGCAAATAATAATATTAATAATAATAAAAATAAATATGTAAGTAAATAAGTGATTAGACCCTTCTAGCGAAGGGACACTTTGGTGCATTATGTGTTGAGTCCAGTATTTTTGACAACATAAAGCACGCAATGCAAATTCACGGAGGGAAGACGGTGTAATCAATTTTGAAAAGTTTGAATATAATAAGTTAACTGCTCTTTAGACTGACATCAGTGAGAGCTGCAGTCTGTGGTTATTGGGCGATTGATGTGAATCAAGAAAATATACAATTTATTATCATCAGAAATTTACATATGAGTTGATTAGACTTACACAGCCTTTTGAGTCAGTTTGATACATCATTTAAATGATACTCATATATGATACATCATTTAAATACCCTTGTCAATAAATTTTTGCAGCCAGGTACTTTCCTGAAGCATGCTTTTTTTCTACTTTGAGATAAGATTCAAGATGATCAAGAAAAACCTGTTGTGCCACGCATGTGGACAGAAAAGCTAACAGGACATTTTCCCTCATGTCCGGCCGGGTTTAATCAAATTAATCGTGCTGAGTGATCCTGTGGATTTTATGGCAGCGTGACTCCAGACGTAACCAGATGTGATGTCTGCTTTTGGTTCTGTCTGCCCTGCAGTCACTGTTAAGACCCACTTCTTAAACCAGGTAAGCGCTCCAACTAGATAGTATGAACTGACTTTACTCCTTCCTACCAATCAGATAACTTGGAAGCCAGAGGGTAAGCTTGTCATATTGTGTAATGCTATGACAAACGGCTGAGACTCCCTAAGCGTGAGTGCTCACATCACAGCAACAAAGACATGTGGATCAGCATATGCTTGAAGAGTGTAACCACCCCTAATCAGATTCAGATGGCAGCTGATGGAGAACAGCGCTTATAAGCTGTAAAAGCAAACAGTCGTTACACTTTTTTCATTCACAAAGATTGTCCTAACTTTCTTTCTTTTTTTTCATCTCATCCAACAGTGGTCTGACATTATACATCCAATTTACCTTTAAACAAACAGGAAGGTCTTTGCTTTGATAATCAAAATGAATAATTTGAAACCCTGCAAAGAAATTCTCACTGGGATATGGACATGAGAGAGAGCAAACTACAACAGACCACAGAATAGAATTAAAATGGGTTTTAAAAAGCAACAAGAAGACCAAAAGACAATTTACTTCTAGCCCGGGCGGACCCATTCGGCCAGGTGGTCCTCGCTGAAGCCGGTACATTTTGCCATCTGAGCCCAAAACCAGGTTTCCATCTCTAGATACAATGGCTACAGTTGCAGGGCGGCCTTTTTCTGGTAGTCTGCCTTTGTGCTCACGTCTACGATCAAACTTTATGGAACTCTGCGTGGTGCGGGAGCTCCCCTTGACATCAGGTAAAGGTGAAACAGTTGTGGTCTCTTTGCTGGAATCTGTGGCGGATCTGGGATCTGAAGGGATCTTAGGAGGTGCAGGAAAACCTAGTGAGGGCTTCTTAGGAGAACCTCCAATGTCCAAGTCTATTACATCATCTGAAGGCTTTCCAGGAAACAGTGATGAGGTCCTCCCATTAGAATCTTTCTTCTTCTCTGTTGTAATGTTTTCCTCCATATTTTTAGATGATAGTTCAGGTTTCCCTTTCTGGCTTCCCTTAGGTCCATTTCTGGAAGGTTTTAGTCGTGGGTTCACTTGTCTGCCATTTTGGAAGATCGTATCCAACAAGTCAGTGTCCTCATCCACCAAAAGGACACCCCCACGACCTACTGAACCTTTCCGATTGGGTCTAGAAGGGACCGTCCCATCGCCTCGTGAACTTTCTCGTCGCAGGAATGCATTCTGTCGAGAAAGAAAACGAAAATTAGGGCTCACATTCAATCTTTTAGACATCACAGCAGCGGTTTTCTGGTTTGCAGTACTGTTTGATGTCAGCACTTGTATGAATCTTTCATTGTTTGGTTCTGCATTATTGTGGTGGACTGTCTGATGAGATTTAAAAATACTAAGATAAAAAATCAGCCTGGTGCAGTTTGAAATTTCCTTACTATCATTACCATCAGTCAATAGAAATGAGAACAATAACACACTGACAGTAAAGACCCTGTTGACGAGAGAAACCAATGTCATGACAACTGGACAAAAGCAAAACCCACCATATAATCACTGTCAAATCAAAAACTCTTTCTGAAAGCTGTCTGAAAAAAACCCCAGCTTTTGTAAATGAATAAAAATTTATTATGTAATAAAGAAATGTTGGTGTGGGGATGGTTTTAAATCCAAATGACAAAACCCCACATTTTCCCCCTACTACAGGCCTCTACCCACAGAAAAAAACACTTTACTGACATCTGGCATTATTTCATTTTATCTGCCTTCAAGTCAGTTAGTTCTTCTTCTTTTCACGACAGTTACTTTTAACCCATCTGACAAATAAAAATGCACACCACAACTGATAATGGGATTTATTTTCAAAATGGTTAAATACGCTGTCTCTAATTAACATTTCAGTGGTTCACACTGAGATCCCAGTTAAACCCAAAATTATTGAGAACTTCTCTTTTCAGCACTTAACCTTTCCAAAGTGCCACAGTCTCTTGTTGCTCTTTGACCATTAGTGTAAGTCAGCCGTCACATTTCTTACAGCATGGTTGGGATACCATTGCTGTTGTAAATAATGACAATAAAGATCTCCTCTCCTAAACTATAAAAAGGAACATTTCTGCTACTCAAATTCCACTGCATTACCTACTGCTACTTCTGCTATCCTCCAGCTGATAATCAGGTTAAAGCACGTGCATCTCTAGTTGGATCTTCATCTTAGGTTTAACATCAATCTTGACAAGACTGAGTAGTGCCTTTTTATCTATAGCAGTTGTCTTTGCAGACTGTACTGCAAGAAATTTTACTTCAGCACAGACTCTACACTGGCGCAACATAGGCTCTCTCTGTGTCAAACTCTGTTTTACACCTCCCCACAACAGTTTATACAGTTTGGAGTTTTAATCGACAGCTCTTTATTCTGTAATCGTTCACACTGTAAATCAGGTTTGTCATCTGTCAAAATGTGAACTTATACATATGCACGCACACACACAACAAAACACAGTAAAATGTTGGGCCCTAGGGAATGGAGAATAGTGAGAGAGGCCTTTCAGCGGAAAGGGACCACAGGGCTATAAATTTTGTTTGATGACCCTAATGGGCTGAAATGGAGAGCACAAAAGTGGAGCTAAGAGGCATATGGAAAGCAGAAGGACATTAAGAGCAAAAGGAGGCGGGGGTTTACATGGTCTGAAAAAAAAGGGGCTTTTCAGAGCACATACGTTTATACAGGTGAGATACATTGTTCTGATTTTCCTCCTTTTTTTGTCTTTTGAAAACACCAAAATTGTAAAGAAAATCTTAGTTAAGGGGTAAAAACTAAACAGAGACAAGAGGGTCATTATTTTTAAATTGCTAATTAACAAAGACTGCCAAATGAGGTTTGTAAACCACTTTCTAATAAGACATTGTACAAGGGTCTAACACAAGATACAATTCAATATTCTCTCAGAATAGTATCTGCGCCAGGTCTATGTAATGGCATCATTTGAAGGAACTGGTAATCTGGACATATTCAGACGTCTTGATCCTGGTACAGGCACGATGTCACCTTTTCTGATGTCTCAGTTGAACAAATCATGCTAAATAAATATCATTTTAACTGGTGAAGTCATATAGTATTTTTTTAGTAACAATTTCAGTATCCTTTGGCACATACTGAAACTAAGTTTTGTGTTTGGACTAATAACCTGTGCCTTTTTTCCAGCAGAAAAGGCACAGCGAGCAGAGAAGGCAACAGTTCATAACCCTTCCATCGATATCTGAGAACTAAATGAAAGTTTCCATGGGACATAAACAGAGCTATAGAAAAATGAGAGCATCAAATACTATGAATACAAATGCACTGGAAAGATTGCATGAATATATATATATGAATATATAGATAGGATCCGTTTCCTTGTTGGTTATAGTCATTTATCAAGGTAAAAATCAATTCAGCAATGCTCAATGACATGCCCAAACATCCAGAAACCTGTCAAATAAGTTGAACATGGCTTTCATTCATCTGAAACAACAGGCCAACAATTAGTCTTGTGCAATGGGGCCAGTCAGCCGGGCCAGCAAAGGCCCGAGATAGGCAAGAGCCAAAGCCAGTGCCCCAAATGAAAACAAAAGCCCTTTCTCTCCTTTTCTCTTATCCCCGGCCACATTCAGTCAAACAGGCCCAGTTGATAACCTGACACTGGATCTCCTCTGGTCAACATCGTCTCCTCTGCTTATCTCCCTTTCAGTCAGAGAGACTTCCTTATGAGCCAGCACGGGTCATACTTAGTTGGAATACCATTATACATCGGCCAGTCAGCCAGGTGCTGATAGTTGTCAACGACTACAAGCCTTTAGGAAAGAGAAGCACATTCAGAGAATACTGAAATATAATGTTATATGTTGTATTTTATATATTCCAATCTGTCACATATGTAAACAAAATAAACTTAAGTAAAAATATGCTTTCATTGTGCAAAAAAAGAAACAAAAAGAAACAAAAAAACAAAAAATCTAAAACATCATACCTTTCTCTAAAATGAACACACATTATAAACTATATATGAAGCATGGACATATCCTCCAGGTCTAAAAAAAATGAAGCCGATTGGTGTCTTAAAATAAAATAAATCTAATGGCTACCAAGGGGCAACTTTTAGTTAAAAAGAAGTCCACATGTACACTACAGAGACTTATCGCTTAATTTATTACTTCAGTAAAGACTTTCCTGATGTTTTTATTAGTCGCAAGTTTCCAATCTAATTTAATATAAAATGACATTCATTTTGTAAATGATGGTCCCCTTTAGACTAAAACAGAAAATAAAGCAGGGCATGCTTTACAGCACTGACAAGTACAGTCATGTCTGGTCTTAAAAAAAAGAGACACAGCCAAAATGCTCAGCTCAAGACTTCAGAACTGATCTTCGCAAACAAACAGGTGACATCATGGTGGTTATCCCCCCCCTTTATTTTTTCTTACACTCTATGAATCAAACAAAATATTTCTGCTGGAGATAGTATCCAGAGTACCAAGCATGAACATGCAATCCTGTCTAAAAGAAAGTTTTCAAACACACTTGATTAACTGATCATCAACCAGTGAGACCACCTCTGTGAAAATAAAAGTTTTGGCAGTTTCCTCATCTGGAGCATTCAGGTGTTTAAGATATTGCCACAATCTTCTCAGGGGCAGAAGTCTCAGCAAATTAACCCCAAACTCAGGCCGTGCAATACTCTGAGAAATTGCAAAAAATTTCAAACTCCACAGGCCTCAGTTAGCATGTTAAATGTTAATGAAAGTATCCTTTGAAAAAGACTGAACAAGTATTTGTTTGGAAGGGTTGCAAAGAGAAAGCTTCTTCTTTCTAATAAGAACGTGGAGCCAAGCTTAGGTTTGCAAAGTTGCATCTGAATAAATTAGAGCACTTTTAGAACAATGCCTTTCAGACAGATGAGACAAAACAAGATGTCTGATCATTTTTGGCAAAAAACAAACCACTCATACCAAATGTCAAGCACGGTGGTGGAGGAGTGATGATTGGGAACGCTCTGCAACCAAAGGACGAGACAGCTTGTAGTCACTGAGTCAACCGTGAACTTCTCTCTATACCAAAGTATTACAGGGTCAAATGTGAGGTCTGTCTCATAACTACAGCTTGGTCCAAACTGAATCATGCGACAGGACAATGACACCAGAAAATCTAAAACAGAATCTAAACAGAATAGCTCCAGTAAAGTCCAAACCTCAACCTTATTGAAAAACTGTGGCGGGACCTTAAGAGGGCTGTGCATAAATGAATGCCCTCAAACTGAAACCAGAATTCCTTGTGACTATATCTATCTATCTATCTGAAGAATCCTCAACAAAGGTACTGCTCAGTCCTGTTTGAGCAGCATTTGCTAAGAACCAAAGTGCACAGCTGTTTTTCTTAAACTGGAATCATATTTTTGCGGTCAGTTTATTAAGGATTTATGTATTCAGAGGAAACCTTTGAAGTTGGAGATGAGTGCCACAAAGAGGATAACGAAGTCAGAGTGTTGATGTACTGTCGGTTTGGCTAATTCTAAGGAATGTTTTGACAATAACAAAATATATCATGATGTATGTCGCAGTCGCACTGTTTATGGTTTAACAGTGGCGCTCACCACATTATACTACAGAAAGATCAATATGTTTTTTATCATATTTATAGTGCAAAGCTCTATTGTCATCACACAGTTGCCTACATTTGTTCTTAAAGCCGAGTTAGTACATCTTGATGCCTGAGCTGTGCCAGTTGAGTAACTGTAGGTCAGGTACACCTCAGTGGCCCACAATTGTACTTCTCTAACCTACACATCAGTATGAATTCACCTGTGTGAATGTTGGACACTGAGAATGAAGCTAATGGATTATGTTTATCAACAGATCTGCTCTACACTCTGTAATCTAATGGTCCTAGAGTATCATCAAGGTAATGTTAAATGTGAAAAACAGCTTGAATTAAAGTTTAAACTCTTGTCAGTCTAAGGTCACACCAAGGCCTCCATGAGTCATCTTCAAAACAGCAGTTTTAAAGATGATCTAGAGAGCAGACATTGCATAGCATGTGTCTGTGTAGTTATCCTGTCAAACAAAACTCTAATAATCCCAGCAAGTAACTCTATGAGCCTTTAAATCATGAGCCAAGACAGTGTTTACACTCGGTAAAGGTTCTGTAGTAGCAGGCTTGAGCAAGCAAGCATGTTCAAAGTGTGTGTGTTTGCGTGTGTGTGTTTGCTTTTAATCCTAACAAGACTTCTCGAGTTGGAGGAGCGATGCAGCAGGCACAATGTGAGTGTGTAAGGTCTTGACTGACTTTAAGTGATTGAATGTCAGTCAGGGTTCATGTTAGTATTGATGGCTGCAGGCTGATAAACACAGAACAATTGTACAGGCTTTCATAAACCTTCCCTAAAACTTCAGGCAGATAGTAACTGTTGGTTTTATTTCTCCATTTGAAATCAAAACTTGCATAGTCTTGTACTTTTTTTTGTCTCTCAGGATCTTGATAGTTTGAGGAAATCCATGATTTTATTTTATTATTATAATCCATATTATTTGTTGTTTTGGGGCTAATAATAGCAAATGTTTGGAATAAAGTTGAACATTTTAGCAAAGTAGTTTTATCTTCTTTAATCTAAATATGCCCGTCTAGACTGGACTCACACCTTTGCACTGCACAAACACAATGAAAATTGCAAGCAAAAGGCACATGGACTGACTTATTAGTTACAATGAAATGTCATCTAGCAACACTTTGCTGCAGGGAGGAATCACGACAAAGTTAAGTTTGGAAATTTAGCATATACTGATCTCAAGAAATTTAAAAAGATTTGTTTCTGATGGTCTGACATGAACAAAGCTTTTATCACATATGAGGTTTTATTAAGACTACAAACAGTCTTATAATGGATACAAGATAAGATGCAGATGAAGACAGTTTGTACCATGTAAAAAGCATGACGGATTCAGTTGGTATTAGTTTTGATATGATGAGCCAATTAATTGACAGGAAATGTGCCAAATGTCTTAAAGGTAACATCCTTTGCAGTTCTACCTACCAGACAACAAAGTGTGTAAATGTATTGCCTTAAACATTTGCATTCATACAAACACTTGGCTAATAGACCCAAGTATTAAGGACATAACTATGCTTCTCCATTTGTTTTTCAGGGTGCTTTTTCAACCTGCAAGGCAACTACTGGCTGAACTTGCAGGGACTTGAATCTAATCTAATCCATCATATTGTATTACTATCATCTCAGTTACAATACCATTGCATGGTAATGCTGTTGGAATGACTTCCACAATGACATCAGTTCCATTAAAACAAAGCAGGAGCATTTTTCATCCACTAATTAAAAAAAAAATACATATCTCACTTAAAGTTATGTGCCACTCTTAAACACAGTAAATAAAAGTTATGGCAGGTGTTGACAGGGCATACCTGGGCTAAATTAATGGCTATCTACAAAAAGCTCAAGTCTCAGGAGGCATAAGGAACTGACAGTAATAAGAAATCTATGGGGGCCTCACAGCCTGACAAAGATGCTGCAGGCTAGAGTGCTATCATCAACACACACGAGCACGCACACACAGACAATGAAGACTTGCTCCTACTAAGGGCTAATCAAATGACAAGGTCCGTAAATCTCGCCAGGACACAGGTATGCAGATACTCTCAGACTGGCTAGGGCTTGCAAGCAGCAATAGGCAACTGGGCATGGTAAAATGTGTGACGGCAGTGATCTAATGGACCCAAAAGTAATAATGATCAAAATGTTGCACTTAATTAGGCGAGAGGATACAGATAAAGATAAATGGAAATCAGTAATCCTGTGTTTTCAGTTGAATTCCAACAGTGCTTTCATAGTCTCAGGTGAAGAGGACAAG
>VVHJ01003437.1:11455-38430 GCA_015107715.1 Tylochromis polylepis | reverse complement strand
TTTGTTTTTTTTGTTTTTTTTTTTTTTTTTGGGGGGGGGGGGGTTGCCTCTGACGCTTCTGCTCAACTCCTCCACTTTAACTGCAGATAGTGTTATGTAATATCACAATGTGACTTTGCTAAGTGAGTGTAATATGACTCATCGGTGAAGATGATGCAGCACATGATTGTGAGTTGTGAATGAAATTTTGTGCATTGTGAGACATGCCATCATTGGATCAATTTGTAGTATAGAGAATACACTTATGTAACTACAGTAAAATTTCCAGGTTGTTACCAGGCTGTCACACTTGGCTTTAAACCCCCTCCCTTCTCAGAAGGTTTAAGTAATATATCCGCAGCTATATTTCTACCACTATATGAAACACTACAGTGCAGCAAACAGACAGAGATAACTTTACTTAATCATACACCGGGGAAGTTCACCTCCTCCAGATATCTGTAACTAGATTATAAATGGTCAAATACTGAATTAATATGCACTGTATATGCATCCTTGCATAATGATATAAAATTGTGCACATTAGTAAATCATTATCCTGAATAATTTTTTTTCACATTCTGTGACCAGTGGCTGCCCAGAGATTGTGGGTGTTGCACACTCAAGACCATTTTTGAATGCAAGGCGGTTGCACAGGTCGCCTGATAGGAGGCAACCTTTCTGCAAACAGTTGCAGTCTGATTTGGACTGACTGCAGTCACTCTCTGATTGTTGAAGATTTGTAAATAATTGGTGCTTAATTTTTAAATGCAGACAGATTGCCAACATGTTGCTATCAGTCTGAATGAGTCTTTGCCAATGAGCTCAACTTGAGGGGACAACTCGGTTTCCAGCTTGTTGTATTCTGGTTTTATCACTGTAGAACAGGAAGGTTGCTGAGAGAAAATGTAAAAGTTAAATGTGAATTTCATTTAAATTTGAATTTCTATCTATGTACTGAAACAGATATGTGATTCTTGATGATTTATCACAGTTAATTCCTGTATTAGCAGAAACAGATGGCATGTAATTGCCAACTTGACCACATTCAATCTGATAGCAGGCTGATAGCAGACAGACTCTATCTTATGGCATCATTTGTAGCAGGCTTTAGTGACAGTGTTGGTGTGCCCTTTAAGCACATCATTTGTAGTTGAAAAAAGATGATAATTCACAATACATATTATTAAAATATTCACCATATCACAAAATGTTAAAAATCACAATAATATTGTATTGTGGGGTGTCTGGTGACTCCCACTCCTAATTCCTTTCTTGTTTGAGTGGTTATTTGAGCTACTGTTGCCTTCCTGTTAGCTCAAAGCAGTCTGACCAATCACTTTTCAGGGAAAATCCCAGTAGAGCCGCAGTTTCTGAAATACTGAGACCACCCTGTCTGGCATCAATCACCATGCCACGCTCAAAGTCACAAATCATATTTCTTCCCCATCCTGATGCTCAGTTTAAATGTTGGCAGGAAATCTGACCAATGCATACATCCCTAAATATAATTGTTTCCAAGTGATTGGCTGATTAGATAATTCTGTTAACAAGCAGCTGTGGACATGCACCTCACCTCATGCGTCTCAGCTAAATTATATGTTAGTGAGTTCGTAAAACTATAATTCAAGCATATGTGAATGAATATAATAGAATATGCTTTACATGAGTTGTTATAAACTGAGGAGTTATAGTTATTTAGAAGAAAAAGAAAGTGTCTTTTTGATGTCACAACCACATAATATGATGCAGACTGTTAGATAAAAGCCGTGTCTGCAGTACCCTATGACTGAATTTTCTTTTTTCCCACCTGTGCAGGTCTGACAGTGCAGCGGACAAAATCAGGTGAGTCTAGTTCCTCATCGTCCCCATAGAGGTGGTGGCATGCATCGTATGCTGATGAGCTTATGCTGTGGGACCGGCCTTTCTGTCACCCCATTTGCCCTAGCCCCACCCACCCCTCATGTGACACAGATTCACGCCTTTGTCCACCAACCAAGATGTCTGAATGCGCTTTACATTTGGAGAGGCCAGCAGTGAATACAGTTGCAAGCCATGGAATGCTATTGTTATCTTTTATTGGACAAACAACATTAGACACAAACAGGGCTTTGTAGGTTGGGCACTATTGTGGAGATATTCGTCCTTTAGCTGCCCAGTCGGTGGCAGGTCAGCACTATGCACTCACACTGTGGGCACAGACACTTTGCTCTTTGGGGTGTGAAGGTTGTGCAAGAGAGACTGTGCTGGACCTGAAGCAAAAAGGTCCAAGCCATACACTGGAAAGGTGAGTGTGACTGGCTACAAAGAAGTCTTTGACCGGCAGCACGACGAGAAATTATATAAGTTGCTGTTTCTGACTTTAGGACTGCTCTCTAATGTTGAGTCAGAGTGTAGTCAGCCCAGTAATAGATGTGCTGTACTATCTTTTGGACATGGTGGTGAGCATGTTTTTATTTTATGTAAAAAATGATATTGGCAGCTTTTAATGAGGCCATAACCATGTAAGCGCTGTGCTTTTTGATGTGTGCCTGTGTTTGATGCTTGCAGTGATCATTCAGGAGAAGTGATGTTTGTGGAGCACATTTTCTGAGCTGAATGAACACTGTTATTATTCTGTGTTTGTGCGTGTGCAATCTGGTATGCATGTGTCTGGTTTGGTATGCTTTGAGTGGTCAGTCATGCGAGTTTGGTAACAAGCAGTCCAGTCCAAATTTAAACCACTAGGAGTCTCTCTACTCCGGCATTTAGTGCAATGCCTTTTAAGCCAGGAGCTGTGCCTTTTGAGGGAAAATTCATGGTAATTAGATGTTGATTTTCCTTTTCTTCCTAGTTAATGCTTGTTGAATTTGTGAGGACACAGGACTCAAAGAAAGTCTGAAATTTGTTTTGGATGCACAGGTGGCTCAGCTGTATGTTGTATATGGTGGGCAAACCTTTTGAATGACAGTGGGTGTATTTTGTAATAGTGAGTGTGAACTATTGGTCTAAGAGATGCTGCTTTTTGTTGCTTTTTGTTTGATTGCTGTCTTCACTTAAACACCTCTGCATTTTTAGAATGATTCATACCTTCTGCTCCGGGTAGGATGGCAGAACAACAGAGGTGGATAACTGACTATTGAGAGGAAAACACAGAACTGAATGGTTCTGAGTGTATATGATAGAATACAATTAAACGATAGCAGTAACATTTTTAATGATTAGTAAGATTAGTTGTTAAAAATAGAAGATGTACAAACACCAGTCATGCATTTAAAAAAGTTAGGGAGGGGGGAATTAAAAAATCTGATCGTACTATTACAGTTCAATGTTTTGATGAGAAGTCTTAAATCCTTGCATTCTTATGAATGTTGTTGAAGCTGATGTCCCTCTGCAGCAGCTTGTCACAGCAGGACAATGTGTTTCACCACACAGCAGAAACTACTCAGAGCAAAGAGCTCAAGGTGTTGACCCAGTCTCCAAACCCCCTAAATCCAATGAAGCATGTGTGGGGTATGGTGGGAAAAGACCAATCCGTGAGGCCCATCCCACACCCAACAGGACCTAAATCTATCTCTGTAGACCTTGTAACACGGCTTCCAGTATTTCCTAAGTAGTCAGACAGACTGTTTCGATCAATACTTATTTATAGGAGCATCTGTAAATAATGCATGCAAAAAGCCCTTCGGCTAGGTAAAATGCAATGCAAGTGTAATTAGAAACCTTTCAGTTTTCATGAGGAGAAAGAAGCTCTGATGCATTCTTTGTCTGAAAAAAAAATAGGGTTACTTAGCAATTATCCACATATACATTTTCCAGGGAATTCAGAAAAATGGTTATAAGTTCCATTGTTTTTACTTTGATGGCAAAGTGAGAAAGAAATACCAAAGCCTAATAATGAGCCCTTGAAATATAAACCTTTCAAGTGCACAACCAATAATTATTATTATGTGATATGTGATAATATCTGCCTTATCCTATGTTAAAGCACGTAGCCATACATACTGGCTAAGCTTATGCTACATACATTAAAATCATTAGCATTGTTTGAGTTCTGCCCAGCTCATTGGACAATAACTAATCTAATAATCACAAGCACCAACCATATAAATGAAAACATTTGTCTCTGAACGATTGACCGACTAGGTGTCACTGCTTTAGTTGTGTTTCTTTGTTGTGTTGTTGTTGTTGTTGTTGTTGTTGTTTTTATACTGCAGCCAACCAACCATTCAAAACTTGGTCCATAAAGAGGCTTCTCATCAACTAAGATTTGGTTGGCTAATAATGGACACCCCTTATGTTAGCTGTGTTATTTGTGCTTCTGAGATTTTCCCAAACGGTCTTGCCTTATCCTCTCTGCCTTTGCTCTAATGCCTGCATTGCTTTTCTTCCTTCTCAAATGCTGGATTATTGATCAGTGTCTGTGGTTAGAGACATTAGCTTCCAGTGATGGAGGTCAGCATAATCTGATCTTGCCCTTTACTTTGTGAGACAGCCCAGAAAAGCAAAGATCCAACATATTTGAAAACACACTTGCCTGTGTTCACTCTGGCTCTGGGTGATTTTCACTATACAGGCAAGTATTCACTTAACATATGATGAGATTTGTAATTTAAAAACAATAAATACATAAATAAAAATTAGCTAAAGTGTTTGTCACACTTTTTACCATGTATTTCATGACCATTTAATTTTTTATTGACCAAAAAATATATATATGTTAATAACATCCAGTGTTGAGCCACATACAGCTCAGGAGTATGTTGCTGACAAGTATTTCCTCATAATTCCTGCCTTATGCCAGATCCAGCTCAGGCTGTGACCTCAGAGGAGGTTTTTTTGTTTTTTATTTATTTATTTACTTAGTGACCAAAAATTTATTAAATAACTTTGCTAGAGCCATTACATCTGTGAGAGGAAATGAATGCATGATGCAGCTGCTGTTTCTTCTCCATATTCATTCAGTATCTGTGCGCATGCATTCACTGAATCACTGATGCAGCATCCTTACAAGCATGCTGGGATGCGGTGGCTGAGGAACAGGAAAGCGTGCCTGCAGCTTTTAGTGCAGACACAGAGACAGAGGGAAGCAGAATAGGATGGGGGGCTGATAAAGCAACGACAAGAGGAAAAGCGGTGAAGGACCACCCTCGTCGAGCATAACCGTTCGCAGGGACGCTACCAAAGGGACCTTCCCACACACACACACACCATGACCAGGCAGCCAATCAGTGCGCTCACATCCTTGACCCATCCTCCCGCGTACAACTGCTCATCCATGGCTCTGCAAGCAGATGTGAGGTGATACAGTAGGAAGCGAGTGTGTGAGCCACTTAGACTGAAAACGCAAACTCAGTGTGTGTGTGTGTGTGTGTGTTTTGGGTTTTTTTATTATATATGGGAAGACAGGCAGTGATTTGACAATAGCTGGAATTGTAGGCAGTCGGTTTAGTTTCTGTCAGGATATCGGCATCTAGTCAGCCTGGACATCCTGCGGCTTCCGAACCAGCATTTTAGCTTTACAAGTGTCTGTATCACTTTTGTTTGCTTGCAACAGAGACATTATGTCTCATTTGACTGACACTGGATGTGCTGCATGAAAGATAAGGACGACGGGGATTTCGACATTTGGTGATGATGACAAAACATGTTGGACAAGTGACACTTTGACTACGGAACAAGGGAAGAGAGGCCATGAGAGCCAGGAGAGAGGCCAGGATGGTGTCTGCCTGTTCACCATGCACAAACATAAGGTCAGCTCTCATTTCTGTTACCGGTGTTTCAGTTGCAGAATGTTTTCAGCCCTGGAGTCACAGAGCAACAACCTCTATTCTTATTCCTAATTAGTAACAGTTTATAGCATTAGTATAAAGTGTAAAATGTGTTAGCATAAAAAGGTGTTATGAAGTGTCAAACAGGCTGACTAACTGTATCTATTTTATATATATATATATATTATGTATGTAAAATACATGGACAGCTACCTACTTATGTTCTCCTTAATCCAGATGTGCTCATTTAGCTCTTTATTGTCTACAGAATTAATGAATTAAGTGACAATGTAGTGCTAATGTAGCCTTCACTGACCAAATCACATGACCAAGATGGCCCTGGTATTATTTCCCTGCTGTACCCTTTTCTGTTTGACCTTTCCTGAAAAACTGTCCACAGCAGGTTTTTAAATGTCAATTGCTTTAGCTTTTTTTTTTCTTCTAAGTTGCTTTATTATTCAAATATTTATATAAATGTCTTGCAGCTGTACACTAATATAAGCTTATACATTATTAGACATCATACATTACTAAACATTATTATATATATAGACTCATAAATATAAGTTCAATCCATATGATTTCGGAATGTGCTGCCACAGTGACTACACAGTTTTTTAGCAGGGTGGGGCTTGTGTTAAAAATGCTATTAAAACAACTTTTGGTCAGCTTTATCTTTTATATTTAATTGGGGAAATGTGTCAGAGTGATTAATAAACACATTCATTTTTCCTCAACCCTGATGAATGGATACAGGGGTTTTGCAGAATAAATCACAATGTGCCTGTACAGTCTGCCTCTCATGCACATGCACAGCAGAGAGGATTTTCCAGCCGGCTTCTAAATCTCGGCTGTGATCTTTGCTGCCCAGATCCATTAAGGGCAATTTGGTTAGCTATACTTTGCCTGTCGACAGGGATGCAGGACAGTCCTAGGGCTGTTTTAGGTTACCACCCTGTGATAAATACTCCTGGCAGGTATTACTGCACTACCTTTACATAACTGTCCCTTAGCTGCTAAATGAATCACCAATAGATAAACATTAAAGATCAAGTGAAGTGAAGAAAGAGGTCTTTTTTTAGGCATTATTTGCATTCATTCATTGCAGTTAAATGTTTTCAGTCGCATTTCATGTCACATGATATCAAAATGTTATTTTAAAATATTCAAATTTTAAAAAGCAATTTGTAAAGTTAACAGTTAAATAATAGGATATGAACTAAGCTGCTGTTTGTTAATATGCTGGGATGGTTAAAGCTTGCAATATGCACACTGTTTGTAAGTATTTAAGTGTCTCCACTAATATAAATTCATGAATATCTTTTTTTTAATCACATTTCAGGATTTTTTATGAAAACTAAATTTCCCACCAGTTGCACGTGCATTTAGTTTTTCTTCCCTGTCGTGTACTGTGACATGAATGTTTTTTTACTTATATATATTATATTGATTATACATAAATAAATACATACATACATAAACATTGAATCACATTAACTTGTTGAAGGTCAAAGTTCTACCAAAATTATAATTAAATTAAATTACATGTAATTAAAAAATTAAAATGCTAAAGCTTAATGAGATATTGTTGTTTTACTACTCATACGCTGAAAATAGAGCTAAAAATGTGTGGCTTTTCATATTTTGCTCCTGAAATGTGAGTTCCATGAGTAAATATGTTTGGATATCTGGGCATAGGCCTTGGTTAGAGTTACAGTTTGATGTACTGTATAGGAAAATTAAAATCTTTTAGCAATGCTTCCAGAACTATAAGGCTCAAATATCATTATTAACTGCTGAAGACATGCAAAACAGACCTAAAAAGAAATTCTAGAGCTCTTTTGAAGCTTGTTACAAAATATCTCTAAACCTTTATAATTTTTTTTTTCCCTCCAACCTGTATTTTGAGCCAGTTGTTGATGCCACACACTGAAGGTGATTCATTAAGTCCTCCTGTCTAAAGACAATCTAACTGTCACTGGCAAACCCGCTTACTGCTTTCGTGAAAGGTCTTGTTTTCATGCTGGGTGGACATCTGCCTCACTGTAGAGTTACACAAGGAGATATGCCATGCACATATGCCGCCTAATGGCATGAAAACTAAGTATAGACCTGTCTTTGTCTTTCAGTAATCACTTTTAAGACAGGTCTGACTACAGTTGGACCTTTTATTGACCGCAATCCAGTTATCATTTCTTTAAGTCCACCTATATAGTCTGATTACTGAGGCATTAGTTTGCAGGAGAATTGAATCTATGGTTTATTACATCTCAAAATAGTAAACTGGGGCACTCAAAGTATTGTATGTGGGCAAGGATAAGCAGACAGGCAGCACAGACTGGAGTTATCCCTGTACATCCAGGTTTGAGGTTTTCACATCAACTTACAGAACATAGTGTATCTGTTTGAGTGGGCCATGTGTTTGCATTCAGTGGGACCTTAGTGCTGATTAATCACAGGGCCTCTTTTGACTCACTGTGTGATTCACTTATGCTCATCAGCAAATCAGGCCCACTGATAAGTATATCACTGCCCCAGCATGTCAACATTGTATTCATTTGTTTCTGCAAATATGCTGTATATTTTTACCTAGAGGCATATCCATAAAGAATAAATGTGTTTTAGGTGGAGATCCAGTAGCACAGTTGTTTCAAATCATTATAAAACTACCAATTACTTTAATTCTTGAGTAGTCTATTGATAACATGCTTTAATTTATCAGTTATTTGTTGACACTTTCAAAAAAATGGCTTCACACAGCCCAGGGTGGGTGACGTTTTGAAGCTTTGTCTATTTACATTTTAAAGTTTTCATTCAAAGTCACTGAAATGATCATTCAAATTGATAAACCAGAGAGTTTTAGCAGCTCTGTTGAGTATCTCAAACTCAAGCTCTAGGGGTTTAGCTGTTTAGAAGTGTAAACTCCAAAGATCTCAGTCAGATTAAATTCTCTGCACCAGTTTGCATTTCTTACATAGCTGCCTTTACTGGAAGCTTGCTTTTCAGGTTTTATAAATCAAGTGGTGTAATCTGTCTTCAATAAATTGCCTTCCTCCATCAGACATGTGATTGATTTTTCCTCTAGCTGTTCCAAAGTCAGTCTTGACTATTCTTGCTAAGGGCTTCCTTTTTCCTGTGCACCATACCGCTGAAAAAGTACAAAATAACCTACTGAAGGAATTTGACCCTGTGCATTTATTTGACTCTGGTAAGCAGCATTATACCAAAGCATTAGCTAAATAACCTCTATTCTATATCTGCAGGTATTACTCCAGTTAATCAGTTTCTCTTGGTGAAAAAGTATCAAATTAGATTACCTCACTGATGGGCATTGGGTCTGTACAAAGTGTTGCACAGCTGAAGGAAGCTGCTGGGAAGCTCAGTCATGGGCAAAAAGAGTGGGAAGGCATAGCCCTGACTCAGGAGGCAGATGTATTGCAGCATAAATGTATTTGCTACATAGATGGAGGAGTGATTGAGAGCCTCTGATCACCATAATTCATGCATACACCGTCTTGAGTCACTGGCAGCAGTTGAGTAAGCAAACTACTCAGTAATATATTGGTTTATTTATTAAATGCAGATAAAAATGTATATGTAAATAAATGAGCAGTCACTAATTTTTATTATATTTTCATTTTATTGGAAAGAAACAGAATATTAACCAAAAATCCAGAAAAAAATACATTACATAAAAGTTATGAATTAATTTGCATGTCATTGAGTGATGTAAGTATTTGATCAAGTCAATGTCAAAGAGCTTGATTTTGGTTTCATCTGACTACAGTGCTTTCTTTCGAGCCTTCTCTGGATCATTTAGATGTTTACAGTCAAACTGAAGACAGGTCTGTCTGTGCCTTCTTGAGCAGGGGGACCTTGTGGGTGTTGCAAGATATCAGTCCATTACAGCGTAGTGTGTTACCAGTGTTCTTGGTGACTGTGGTCCCAACTGCCTTTAGATCATTAACAACCTCTTGTGTGGTTTTGGGCTAATCCACCACTTTTCTCATGGTAATACTCAGCCTACAAGGCATGCTCTTGCATGAAGCTCCAGACACAATGTCTTTCATTTCTGAATAATCTCCCCAACAGCTGTCACCTTACTGATGGTCTTGTAGCTCATTCTACCTTCTTGTGCAGGTCTAAAGTCTTGTCCCTGACATCCTTTCTGAGAAAAACTGAGAATGGAAGAAACTGATTTTTTTGGGCAGGTGTGCTTTAATACAGTAGTTGTGATCAGGAGCATCTGTAATTGAGTAATTAATTAATTGATTGATTGATTGTAATGGAAGCCAGAATTCCAGCTTTGTTCTTTGTTCTCTATTCTTACTTCACTCAGTGACATGAAAATTTTATGTAATGGGTTTTTCTTCTGGGCTTTTGGTTGATGTTTTGTCTCCATTAAAATGAAACAACCATAAAAATTAGAGACTGCAAGTTTGCTCACCTACAGAGAAATGAACAAATTCAGCAGGAGATCAAATAATTATTCCCCTCACTTTCCCTGAAGTTATTTTAAATTCCCTGAATTGGAAGTTTAGCAGCTGATATCAGCACATATTAAGTCAGTTAGGCCTTGAAATTTGAATCCAAGTAACCACAGTGAGATAGCTGAAAGTGAGTTTCTTGGTTGTCTTGAGAACAAGATCTGCTTTGTTACTAGTGAAAAGGTCATCTTGCCCATCTACAGAAACCACAACACATAAGAGGTTGCCTTTAGTTCAACCATCCAGAGGATCATATTATAAATATTCAAAGGAGAGATTCTACCAAAACTTCTCATTTACTCTTCTCTACCTTTACTGATAGGCCAAGCAAAAGAAGTGGAAGAAACTGATATGGAAACCTCAAAGGTAGGATGTATCTCAAAAGCATAAGACACACACAGCAGTGATATTGTGTGGCAGCTTGGGTTTGAATCATGTCTTTAAGCATAAACAGTACTTTCTAGCACATCATGCAGTCCTTCATTCTCTAAATATACTTGCCCATAATATCATGTTTTTAATAAAAAATAATTTCTTAACATAAGGACCTGCACACTATTACCTCTGAAAATACCATACTCAGGTCCACCAAGAGAGGGCACTGTTTTGACATGTCTTAAATCCCAAGATGCATTTCTGCCTCCCATCAGCTTCTTATGGTCCTCAGATTTCACAGTGAGTAAGATCCAGGAGCAAGACTGCTGTTGCATCATTTAATGAGACGAAGTCAGCATTGTCCTTTGCAGGAGCACAACCCAGTTATGTGAAACTATGCTTGTTCTGGCTTCCATGTGTTGCATCCAGAATCTAACTACCCAAAAACCTTGCTGAAAGGACATGGCTGTAGGCAAACTGGAAAGATTAAAAAAGAAGTTACACGCCACTGATTATGCAATATCAGTTTATTAGTGAAGCGAGGTTTTACTCAGCCTGTGTATAATTGCGTAGTATCTTCTGTCTTATTTTTCTAGTGTTTTGGGAGTCACTCACTCAGGACTAAATGTCAGAATATTTTTGTTTCACTTCTGCTTTTTGATTAACTTTCCCTCGAGAGTCCTTTCTGGCACTGCCATATCCCATTCTTATCCAGTTTATAATAACGTCTCACAATTGCTTACAGCATGTACATCAGAATCAATTCCATGCACATGATTATAACCATCAGGAGATTACGTTGTCAATAACACCGTACTTTATTTGTTTCTAACTACCAGGCTGATTTTTGTGATAGTTAGCCAGAGCATTTGCAAAGAAAATCCCCATAACACTAAGTCATTAGAGGACTTTGTCCCTCTCCCTTGAATTTGACCTTATTGATGTAATCCACTGTTTCCAGTTTTCACCCACAAAATAGGCTTGTTGCGTAAAAAAAAAAGAAAGAAAGATGAAAAAAGATGAGAGAGGAGTGCATCAATGCAAAATTGAGACCTTGTTGTTGCTTTGTCACCATGAGTGACATAAATCAGTTGTGTGGCTCAAAATAGCTCAAACGTAGTTGTTGAATGCCTTGTTGACGACAGTGACATAGCAACAAGTAGTAAGCAGTGTTTGGGTGTGCTCAGGTGGGCCTTAGCATTTTGTTTCACGGACTGCATCTGCGTGTCTATGTGAAGACAGCACCTAAGGTCCACATGTGGCCCTGAAGCAACAGTTTGGGCTGCTTCTGATGGTAGCAGCGCCGTCTCTGTGGCAACAGCCCTGACTGACTAGAAGTGAGGGTTGTCGGGGAGGGGTCAGTCAATATCTCTCCACCCAATACCTTATCTCACCACTGCTCTATAGCCAGAGTCCTTTCATATAAAAATAGCATCCCTCAATCAGCCTTCGAGCTCTTGCTTCAGAGCAGTCAAGTGTTTGCACATCATTGTCACTTAAATACCACTGATAAACGTGCTAATGTAGACCGAACGCCATCATAGGGTGTACACTAGACTTCAAGTTAAATTTATTTGGGGTTGCTAAAAGGACAGAGCATGAGGACACAGATGGGTTATTCTTTCACTCATTGGGGCCTCTGAGTGTTACCAATGTTGAATAAGCTCTCTGACAAAACCTCATGTGGTTGTGCTGGCTTCCACACCACAGCATTTCTCACTTCTTAAAGATAATTGTGAGACGATTGAGCTGGCATCACACAGCTATGTAATGAGGAGATGATACCCCCCCAACACACACACGAACATGCACGCACACACACAAAGAAAGATGTTGGTGACAGTGAGAAGGTTTTTGATATTCATGCCAAAACAAATCAAATATTTATGATAAAAAATGGAACTGAGATGAATCAGTGTTCAGACAATTTGAGCTACTTTAATCTTGGGTATATATAATGAAATATTATTTTCCAGTAAATGGAAAGCATGGCTTCCCCAGACAACTCTTTGACATTTCCGTACTTAGACAAGAGTGTCAGCAATGCAGTGTTACAGTAGCAGCTAAAATCTATACCGTACACTACTGGATGTGAACTAGATCTGGAGAGATCAGCGAAACCTGATCTGTGTCATGACATCATTTTTCTGAATGGCGCATCTGTGTATTTGAGGAGCTCAGGGTCATGGAAGTGATGAGTCACTGATGTGGTGCATAACCGTTTAGAGAGTAGACATTACACTTTTTATTTTCTGCTGGTAACTAATTGACATATCATGATTAGTGAATTCAATTGTTAGAACCTCAAGGAGTCACGGTTCGTGAAGTCAAACTTTTCCGACCTCTCACACAATTTATTCCTTCGAAGGTCAATGCACTGCATTATAAAAGCCTCTTAAAAGTTGCCAAGTAGCTGTCTAAAATCATTTCAAGCATTATTAGCAGCTTACAGTGGGAAGGAGATTTAAGACCAAGTACGGTAGTTTAGTTAATAGTAAATATATTACAAGTGTCAGTTTGCAATTTGAAGATGTTTGAAACACACTCAATAATAACCTGAGAAAATATATAATTTTTACTGGTGGGAATGACTGAGTGACACCATCAGATGTCCTCCACTCCCACTGATAGTGTGAATGGAGCTGCCATCAATCAATTTTATGAAAAGTTCATCAAGAAGTACAATGGGCCTCATGTACTAACAGTGCATATGCACAGATCTGTGCAAAAATCATGTTTAAAAGTGTTTCACACACATGATTTATCAATGTTTTCAGACCAAAATTTGTTCATATTTTCCCCAAAAAAATCTTCCTCTGACCAATAACTAAAGAAAGAAAAGACGCTGGATATAAGAAAACAAAATACTAAATGGAAACGTGCTGGCTTTTATCTTTTAATTTAAATCTATTCCAGTATTCCTTATCTGATCTCACCCTATGTTAAATTATCTTATCATCGTTGCTTAATTTCATCACTCACAGTCTAATTTTTTGGCACTATCCCAGGGATGCTGGAGAAACTGGATTTTCTTTTTCCCCTATTGCAGTGAGTTTCTCATCCTCCAGCTGACAGATCACACACTCTTTTGTCCTCTACCTGTTTTCTTCTTTTATTTGTAGTCTGTTAGTCTTTTTTGCACCTTTCATCTCTTTTTTTCTCTTTTTTTTTTTTTTTACTACCACAGTGTCTGTTTCATTTTAAAAGATACTCAGACCCTCTGTTATTTCAGCCTGAGCCATGCTTTTTTGTTTGTTTATTTGTTTTGTTTTGTTTTTACTCTCATGACTCCCATGGATCCACTTTTGAAACCCTTTTCTTTTCTGACTTCCTCTTTGGACACAATAGTTTTAGTTTTGGCAGTCTGACTTTCTACTGCTTTCTTGCCGGAGCTGTGCAGGCTTCTCTCTTACAACATTGTCACCACTTTCTCTGCTTCACATGTATGTAGCTTGCACAACACTGTTGGTTCAGAATGAATCTGATGTGCACTAACATGTCCACAGTGGTAAGAACAAAATAGGCTGGTGTGCATGTTTAATAAACCTGACGGTAATTTTCCGTACACACTTTTTTGTGCAGGGTAAGAATGTTTCCATGCACATATTTGTAAATGAAGGCCAATATCTCTAAACCACGATTAAGCTGTACTGAAGCTAAAAAATTGGACTAGTCCACCCATATTATTTAAAAGCTGTTGCTTACAAACTAGGTTATTTCCATGTGTTTTGTGCTATTTATCAAATATTCAAACAGGTGTTATTTTTCGCTCTGTTTTGCTGAAAGACGGTAAAATGATTTGAAATGAAGCTATGGATAAAATCCAGATTTAGATCATAAAAAGAAAAACTACAACTCTACCAGACTCCAGCTACCATGTTACTGTATATAGCGTGTTGTCTACTTAATCCTCAAACCTACACCCACATTGTTGTTTAGGTTTTTAATCCCAAAATCCCGTTCTCCTCCTTTTCTCTTCTTTGTTTAGTAATTATGGATGTGTGCGTTGCAGGTTTGTTTTAAAAGAAACATCGACCCATTTCCATCCTGCTTGTTTCAGCAGAAACAGGAAGTGGAAGGCTGGGTTGTTTTTTTTTTAAAGAGTGCTTTAATGTCAGCACGTGCAGTACTTTGTTCTTTTATTCATGGCACACGTGCCAAGCAGGCAGAAGGCCATCTGTACTTCACTTTATCACTTTGTGGGTCAACCTGATATGATGACCATCCCTTGCAGTGTTGCTTGATTTTTGCCATTAAACATAATGTGTATTTTACCATTGGATCAGTCTGATTTTCCTTACACTACTTTTATTTTTATGTCAGTGTTGGGCGTCTGCATGTTGTCTCTTCTGACCTCGGTGCGATGCCTGCTGCTTGTGTGTTTTCAACAGAATATTAAATTTCACTAAGCCATCCTGAGCTGATGTTTGTTGTGTGCTGTTGTCCAATGTTTGCATCTGTTCAGACTTATTCTTGCTGTGAGACATTGCCTGTGTCCCTGGCTTATTTGTTGCTTCTGTTATTCCTGTATGTCAGCTTGTATCACTGTGTCGTCATCTCATCTCAGCATCGCTCATATTGTAAATTGATTTTTAAGAGTTTGTTGTTTAATTTTATTAATTCCTCTTCATGTTTAATCATGACCGTTTAGTAATGTTTGAGTTCACATACTGAATTTTTTTTTAATCTCTGATATTTTTCATTGGTTTGGTTTTCATCTTATTCCAAATCTGATGTTTTCCTTGTTTGTCTTTTTTTTTTCTTTCAAACAACAAACTACAAAAAAGACTATTGTTGATGTGTACCCACATGCACATACGATGTATGCCTGTGTGTGCGGGCTGTAAAAATGTGCTCTCTCTCCCCACGCTGTGACCTTGAGAACTCAGATTATCCAGCATGGTCAGTTAATCGATAAACAAACTGTCGGCCAGTCACATGACCAGCAGTTCCCCCTCCGTGGTCACAGAGTAAAGATGAACGTGGGAGGGTCATCCATATTGACAGAAACCAGTACGAGAGTAATCCATTCTCAGTTTCAGAGTAAGAAATGCCCTGCGGGCAGAATGAGTGAGTCACTCTCACCACACCATCCAATCCCACAAAGCAGTGTAGAGGGATTAATGCAGATTATCTGCCAATGCTATTCTTAGATATAAATGAAAAATCTCTGGGCCAGATTATGGTTCAAGGAATGCTAAAAAAGAAGATGAAAAATCACATGACCAATGTTTTGCAGACTTACAAGGAACTGCTATCCGTAACGCTTATTCAATAAAATACTGTAATATTGTAAATATACATAAAATTTCATGTCTTTGGGCAAAAATAGGAAACATTAAACATATCATATATTTAACGTTTAAAGTTTATTTTAGTTTATCCTGACAATAAGTCATTTTTCCTGATCCCAGATTGAATACTTTTATAATAATACTTTATGTGAACATAACAAATATTTTCCTGCAGAGACTCAGCTACTCAGTGACCAGCAGGTGGCATCGGTGAGAGGAAACAGTCACTGGCTGTTTGGCTCTTCACTAGAGGAGCTGTCCTTTCAGCACCCCGTGTCTCCTGGGTCTGAGCTCAAGCCCTGTCAAGATTCAAACTACAGATACACACGAAGAAAATTGCGATATACAAAAATCAATGAAGTTTACAAAGGCAGCAGGACTAGTAAAATGTCACAGAGACCAAACTGGTGATAGTGACTGAAATTAAAAATGCATGCTCCATGTAGCAGCAGTTTTATAATAGCTGGGTCGTCATGTTCTGCTTTCATTAAAGAGTGAAAGCCTTGGCAGGTGACATCTCACTCCCTAATCTGTGAAAGACTCCCTGGAATTTTTCAGAAATCATGACCACCACTAATCTTACATGGAATATATTTGCATCATCAATGTGCTCTGTGGTTACAGGCTTTATTATTTTTTTTTTTTTTTTCCCTGGGAGTTTTTTTTTTCCAGCAATCCAAAGTAAAGTGGGCACCATATGGCCACTGTGTGAGATGAGTCTTTTTACTTGAATGAAGTTCAAGCTCTCACAGCTTCAGCCTGGGAGAGCGATTAGTGCTCTCACCTCACTTCCTTCCCTCTTTTCCTTTCCTCACTTTTTGCCCCTTTCTCTACAGTTCTTTTGCATTCACATTAGCTGCAAATGCTGGCTAGCAATAGAGAAAGAGGCTGTCCATCTGTCTGCTCTTGCCCACTCCTGGTGAAGAGATGAAAGTTGCACTCACTGAGCGTTGTCATTGTGAGAGTTTTTCATGATAAAAGTAATCACAGTGGGGTCTGGGGGGCTTTTAAGAGTGAGCAGCTGCTATCTATTCCCTCTTTTAGTCATGGAGCACACTTTGCTATCCTCTGAGATAAGACATGCTCAAATGTGCAAAGATGAATTTATGCACACTTATAGACGTTAGAATTTTTTTGCCAGTTTACTGTAAAATAATGTATAGCAACTCAGTATCATTCACAAAACTACAAAAAATATATATTTTCAAGAATCTTGCATGTTTACATCATTCAGCACTTCTTAATGTGTGCATTAGCAAGCACAGACACACACAGTAACCCACCAGTTAACAAGCTCCATTCAGAGACTGTGTATGGGTGCATGATGTAGACACAGATACCTGCTAAGTAGTGCTAAGTAACAAATAAAATATTAGAAGTGGGAAAGGTTAACTGATTTAAGCCTTCATACAATTTTGACACATGAGCCCTTACAGTTGTGATCAAATGTAAACTGGATCATCAATATATGTTCCCAAATACTCAATATACAGATATAAGTTCTAGGCTCGCATCTGAGTAGATTATGATGTTGTTCCCTCTCTCCTACATATCAATTCTGATCTGTTACAGTTCAGAGCATGATTGCACTGCCATAAATAGATGAGTTGTTATACATCCACTGCCATGCCTCAAGCTTCGAATCAGAAGTCTCTGTGGCGTTAATGTAACACACACAGCATTATAGCAACACTGGAGTTTTCTATGTGTATGGTGAGGTGTTGGCTTAAAATTGTCTTTAACTTTGGCCTACTGCTGGTGACTGGAGCATATTAATGTTATTCCCAGACTGAAGTACTCAAATCTATCTGCATTATCTGCGTGCCATTATTTTATTTATTTATTGGTCAGGCATGTGGTCACTCTTGGCAACATCTACATTCGACGAGTCAAAGTGAGTGATTGAAGGTCAGTGACTTAGGCTCAGGCTAAGTTCAATAATAACTTTATACTGTGCTTTAATAAAACTGCTTGCAAAGTGTTTAACCATAGGTTGCAATAATAAAACAAATGCATTCAAACAACAACAGAAAAAGACATCACTCAAACCAAAACAAACATTTTTTCAGTAAAATAAGAGGTCTAGATTTGAATCAGAATACTTTATCAATAATTGAGGAAATTTTTAGAATTATTATTCTAGATCTTCAGAGCATGTGTGTGTTGCATCTGTTATGGTATTAGTCACCCCTAATGAGGTGTAATTCGTGTGCAGTGCTTTATGAAGATTAAACAGGAAGAATGGGCTGCACCCTGACCCAGCGTCTGTGCTAAAGTCAGTCATAGTTTTTGATGAGAGTTTATGTTAAAGTGAATGATCAGCTGCTCTCTGACCTCTGTGGCCTCAAGTGATCAAGGGAAGAGATTAGGCAGCTACTCTGGTGTTCGGTGGACCGCAAAGCTTGAAAGCGTGAAATACTCAGGCATTCGTTTATGTGGCTTTTGATTCTTTGAGCCTTTTTTTATTATTAGTGACCATTGCTATGTTTTACAGGCATACAACGGCTGCAAGGCACAGACTGCAGTTCAAAGATGAGAGAAACAGATTTGTCACTCCGCATTTCTGGATATTTTTGTTTAACTATGAGTCTAAAGAAAGTTGAGTTATAATTTATAGATCGTCAACCTGCTGCTCACTGATATGCTTTAAGATTAAAATTATTGAGCTTACTAAGCTCAGTGTTGTGATGTTCATGTGCTAAGCCTAACGGGGCTGTAATAATAACACATGTGTTTGAAGAGGAACCAATTGCCCTTTTTCTAAAATATCCTCAAAATATCCCCTGCCATATGTTGGTAATTTAATTAGAAGTTTTTGCTGTTACTACTACCACACACCAGTGCCCAAAAAATTATGAGCAAATAGGATCATAATCAGAAATTCCCATAACTACAGGATACTCTAGTTTTTTGAGTGGTTTGTTGCTTTAGCTTAGCATAAGCTGCTGCTCAAAAGCCATGTGTAGGTATAATGAATGTCAAACACCGCACTTCTCTCCAGTGTATTAAAAAAAAACTACAAATCTATTGGAAAACTAGAATAACAGCATACTACACTCACTGGCTAGGATGGATCTTATAAAGTTCCCATTATTTGTTGGTTGGACAGTTATCGCTGACAGACTTATGAACCCATCACCCAGAACTATCCCCCCACTAATTAGGGCAGTTTGATTTAAAGTCAAGTTACTGCAGCTATAAAACACTTACTAGCCAACTAAGCAAACTGAGTCACCATGAAGGCCATCTGATTCATCATGTGTGCAGGCCACATAGCTATAAACACAAGTACCCCACTACACTCAATGCATTAAGGGATTAACAGGGTTAGTCGCTGACACAGATCAGGGCTGGAGATGAGTACGAGAGGAAAGAATTGCAGCAGGTCCCCTCAAATAATGCTGTTCTTGTGTGGTCGGAGTTGAGCATAGGGATAAATGCAAAGAGGATGTTATGGCAAGAGCCTACCATCCTGTTCTAGCCCTCTCTGCTGGGCTAGTTATGCTTATCTTGAAGAGAAATAGAGAAAGAGAGCCATCTAGGGAAAAGGACAGAGAGAACAGGAGGGAGGGGGAGGGAGGATAGAGATCCTGCGCCTGCTCATAGTGAGCACAGCAAGTGCAGCTTTCATCCGCAGCGGAGGCTGAGGCAGAGAGAGTTAGAATGAGCAAACAGAAGCTTGAAGCGACAGTGTGAGAGCCTGATTGAAAGCGGACCAGGGCTTTAAAGAAGGGAGTAGTAGCTAGCCATGTTGGCTTTTATTTGCAATTACTAGCCCTCCTGCTTCTGCTGCAGCTTGCTTTGCGAATGTTGCGGTGCAAGTCACCTCCTTCTCTTTTGGGAAAAATGAGGAACCCCAGGGAGGTGTGAATTTCTGGCACAAGTGCTCAGCACTGCGGCATCTCGATCCAAGCTAAGGAATGTAGCAGAGAGGTTGGAAAAAGCCGAGGATCATTCATTCAGACTTTGGTTCCCGACCATCCGTCAGCCTGTGCGTCTCTCTCTTCCCTTCTTCTCCCTGTGCATCTCTCCTGCTCTGTGTATGGGAGGCGAGGTACTGGCAGGCTGTCAGTCAGCATGCGGCGGTGTGAACGGGCAGCCCAGTGCCCACAACACGCTATGGATATCAGACACTCCTCGCTGTACTAATGAAAGGCTTCAAGCTCGCCTGGTAAGAAAAGAGAGAGATGTGGCATTCTGAATGTCTGTATTTGAAATGTAACCATTGTTGTTTTCCCCAAATAGCCGTGAGGCTGTCATGAATGCAAAGCACAGCCCAGTCCAGCATCTAGATGTCTGGGGCTAGTTTCTGGTATTTTGTCATCTGTGGCTTTAATGACATATGTCATACTAAGATGACATTCTCTTAGCGAGGCTTGATGGACGTTCATTCATCTGTGCTTATTAAAGCAAGGACATATCCATCTGTCTAACACCTGTGTATTTCTACACGCTTATGTAAATTGCTAGAAACTGGCATTTAATGAGGGCTAGATCAGGACCAGTAAGCTGTGACCAGAGCGTGTGCATCCGGTGGGGCCAGTGTGGTGTAGCGTGCTTTTTCCGCTGTGACTATAGCGACCCTGCTCTGCTCCCCTCTGGCTGGCTCAGTGTGAAGGGAGCAGCTGAGGAGAGACACTCACGTGGCTGCCTGGAAAAGAGCAGGCACATGCTCCCCCGGTCTCTCCCCGGCTTTCACTCTTGCCTTCCTCCCTGCCTGTTTTCGTGCTCCTTCCTTATCTCACATGGACACACAGATTCAGCACCAGCAAGTGATCCTACTCTCACTTTCTTTTCTAACCTGTCTTGCTGCACTGTGCACTCCCTGTGCATTCTTCTGTCGTCCGTCTTTTTATCCTCTCCTCCCCCTGTGTTTGTTTATGCTCCTCCTCCTCTTGCTTGATATTTTTAGAGACGAATTACGGCACACTGCAGGAAGAAAAAAAACTGGAGGGGGAGCAGTTTCAGCAACGTGCGTCCCGCTTCCTTCCTTCCTTCCTTCCTTCTCACTTTCATGAGGACTTCTCTTTCCTGCAGGACTACTTTTTCTTTTTGTCTAATGTCTCTCTTTTATTATCTCTCTGTTTTCCTGCATCTCTTCTCTTTTTCATTGCTTTTCTGCTCTCCTTATTTTTTTATACATTTCAAACATATCACATAAACCCCCAGGTATTTCGAGATGCAGACAGCAGCTTTGAATTTTTCCTCTCAGGCCTTCATAAAACGAATCATATTGAGTGCATGTATGTTCGTGTCAGTCAGTGTCTTCCTGTTTGCATGCATACAGGACCCTTACCATTACATAGGGTAGAAACACTGTTAAACCTGGGTTTGTCCTGTGTTAATCTATTTGCAGTATCCTGACAGCTTAGGTTACTTTACATTAAATGGCCATCTGTTAAGAACACCATAGTTCAATACACTGAAGCAACGTGTTTGGCTGGCCAGCATGCATGCCCTGCTCTTATGGGGCAGAAATGCATGTTTGTGATCTGTTGCCTGTTTCACATTTATCACTGAGATGATCTAGCACTAAACTCACTACTGTAAGTGTTTATGACACTGTTCTCCATCCTTCAAGAAGCAATGCACTGCTTATTAATCTCATGAGGATGAGGACATATCTGTGCTCATCCATGTATTAAGGAAATCCAGTGTGCTGTTTATTGATTGCTTACTAATCAGAAGACATGGAATAGGGAAGGAGAAGAAGAAGAAGAAAGACAGGATATGTGCGCACATGTTTGTGTGTGAGAAAGGGAAGGGGGGAAGGAGGGAGATTGCTCAGGATTTGGCAGTGTCCACTGTGTATGGATGTTTGCTCTTGGTATGACATTTGGCCTGACTTAAATGTGCCCACAAACACGCACACACACGTTTACTTGCACGCAGATGTGCACATACAGCCAACAGCAGCTGTAGCAACAAGGCACTGACAGCAGGCTATAGCTGGAGCTTACTCACTGCACGTGGCACGAGACAGTTGTTGCTGCAGGATAGTTGGACAGACTGTGAGTGTGCAGACTCACATACAGAAACATGTGGGTTTTGCTTCGCCCCAAACATGTCTAGTTAGTTGTTTGGCTCCTCTGTCTTCAACGATATTACCGATCGTAGGTGACGAATGCATGTACTTCCCCTGCTTCACGTCACGCTCAGACAGCAGTGGAGCGAGTGACACTGGGGAATCATTCCATCCACGACTTGGATTTGTATTCCCCTCTGCAGCTCTATTACAGAGCTCGGACACAGCTACATGTATGTACTGTGGCCGTATACACTGTTGTCATACCAATCAAAACAGCAGGGATATTTAGGTACTCACATCTAGCAAAAAATTTGCATAGATGCTTTAGAGCCTCATGTGCATACATAGAATCCAAAGCCTCGGGCAGTTAATATCCAGTGCTGAGCTCTGGGCTATTTTAGGCTGACTTGAAAATTGTAGCTCCCAGGCCTCTGTACAGAGAACGTTTAATTTAGTACAGTATATGCATGGTGTTAGAGAGCGAGAGAGAGAGAGAGAAACAAAAGACTGTGTCTATGTGTGAACTGCTGTTTGTCCAGCTGGTCGTTAGAGGTGTCAGATGTGATCGTTAAACCCCCTGCATTGAAAACAAAACCATGAAATGTCAAGAGTCAAGGTTTTGTAAGGAATAGGTGCGGCGTCTTGGACCCAGCTGCAGCCTTAGAAATAGACCACTGCACCATCAGGCAAGGCCACAATGGACTTCCAGGTTTACTACAGGGGGCTCCGCAGTGTAGAGCAACTGCAGAAGGCTTTCCTGTCCAGCCTCAGCTGATTAACTCCCTCTCCCTCTCGCTTTTGTCCCCCCATCCCCCTGTTTACTTATTTTATTAGTGCATCCTTGCCACAAGCCATTTGTCATCACCGATTATACTCTGTACTGTTCCCCAGGCTGCATCCGATACAGCGAGCTTTTTTTGCATCTGCAGTGTGAGTGGATATGATTGACGAAGCCAGAATTATTGATTCACAAAGTCAATGAAAAACACAGAGATGGTTACATAACAGCACTTAGGGATATAGGAATAATGCTTACATTAGTAGTTCAGGATTCAGGTTACCTAAGTAGGAAGACTAGGAAGTTTGGTTATATGTGAATAAATGGTAAGGAATAGCATTTTAAAAGACTGTTTATATTTTTGCAACCTGAAAGGCCCCACAGTCAGTAGAGTATGAATATTTCAGGAACCAGACAACTTTGTGTGGCGAACATATGCAGTGTTTCAGCTTTCCTCTGTCGCCATCAGGCTAAAAACAGTACCTTTACATATGTATCTCTCACAAAGCCCCTATATAACTATAAAGTCGCTTTTGTGCACTTTATATTGTGTTTTGTCCTGTATTGTCTGTTTAATGTACGCAAGGGGGGCAGTGAGAAACGTAATTTCGATTCCTTTGTATGTCTAGTTCATGTGAAGAAATTGACAATAAAACTGACTTTGACTTTGACTAAACAAAGAAACAATATATTTTATTAGACTGGGTCATGAAAGTCTTCAGGGCACAAACAGTGGTAGCTCAGTATATAGATGCATAATCCACTGCAATGTGGAGGTGATGCATATTTGTGTCTCCCAGATAAGCAGAACTTTTGAGACCATGAAGGACTCAAAAGGTTTGGCATATATTAGAGAAGAGAGATGAAATATCCAGAGTGACCAGTAAAGTTAATATTGATACAATGGAGATACTGTATTTTACAGCATTATCTCAGTCAGGTGGATTAGTTATTAATGTATGCACCAGGTTAAATTCAAACAGGTTTTAGGGAACTACTGTACACAGGGTCTTGTTTAATGCTAACTGTCGTAAATAAGAACTTGTGGTTCACTTATAGACCAGAAAAGGATGAAAATGTACACACAGAAGAAGTTTGTCTAACAAATCAAGTTAGAGTATGAACTAGAGTATAGAGTATAACAATATGAATTAACCTTTTAATTTCTTTTTCCATGTAAAGATTATCACATTTGAGATCATATGATCACTGGGTGTTGGGAACTGTTGCTAGAAGAACTGGTATTCATTGATTATCATCCTTATTTCTATAAAACTAATCAAATGCTCATATCAGCTTAACTTTAGGATAGAAGTGCAGCATAACAGCATGAGAACACCAGGGTGAGTTTCTCATGTTTCTAATCAAAATATTTAATTACATATTTCAAACATTGTCATAGTAACACTACTTACTTATTTGACTTTCAAACTTTAAAAATACTTGCGCCCGTAAATTTCCTTACTTCACTTTGTTTCCCTCACCCTACCCCCTGCCCAGAGCTTTGTCACCCAGCCTGCTTCCGCCTGTGTATCCCTTGCAGATGGCAGTGGCTGTGCCACGTCCCACTGGGACAAAGTGTCCTACAGGGGCCTAATCCGGTTGCCGCTCTCCCGTCCCTTCCTGTCCCTCTCTGACACCTTGAGTTCTCAAATTACCTCATCAAGCTGTGGTTTGGAATTTAATTCAGCATGTTTAATTATATCAGCTTTTAAAACAGCTTCCTGTACTCAGAGGTGACAGCTTCAATACGAACCCAAAAATTATTACAGGCCTGCCTATGTTAGGTTGTCTCACAGAGAGGATAATTAAGCATTTTAATTAAGCCTGGGACTAAAGTCATGCTTGTGGGAATAGACTGAAATAGTTTTAGGAAAGGTAACCTATATAATGTCCCGTATGTTTTTTTACTGTGTGGACACACTGTACATTGATGCAGAAAGTGTTGTGTCAGTCTTTCAGTCTCCTTTATTTAGTAAAAAATTTAAAAAGAAATGGAGACACCGACCATCAGCTTGAACTCTTGGGCTTTTTTTGATGGCTAATTGTGTGTTTAAATACTTTATGCATTAGCATCCCCCCCTTTCTGACTCACAAACACACCACCCTCCAGCTCTCTCCTTCTCCCGCGACTTGGGAACATTTCAAGTAGCGGTGCACATGAATGGCTTGACAGGCTGCCATGGTAGCTGCACGGCCGACACAGTCAGGCTGACAGACATTTCCGACACAGCGAGGCATCGTCACATTGGTGTTGTCATGACAACTCTGTAAACAGCACGCCTTCCCTTTAAAAAAGATGGAGAAAATCATAGGAGCCTTTAACATTTGTGGAGTGTTTTGGATACAGCTTCAGCAAAATTAACTGGATGAAATCAAATGAATTGTTTTTTAAACCTGTCAGTCATCACTGAGCAAAGGAGCAACTACGTAAACATGGCTGTTCATTTCATACCATATCTGTGAGTGTGTGGTCAGTTTGACCATCTGTGTATCCCCCGGGTTCAACAACAATGAGAACAGAGGTTCTCTAAGTAGGTCACTTGTTGGTGTGAGTCTGGACGGGCTTATCACGGCACACAGTAGTCCAGCTCAGTGGACCAGCTCCCTTTGTTCCACAGCACAGCTCCGCTGAGCGCTCCCACAGAGGCAGCCAGCAATGCTGCAGCCCCAGGGTCAAGTCTTTCCAGCAGCACAGCTAAAGGTTCAGTTTGCTTCTTTTTAGAGACACAGAGGTGATTACTGACTGTGATAGCTTGCATGTGTGAATGGATGTGAATGTGAATTCATTACCTTAAAATGACTTTTCCTGGCATGTACATGTGAGAGGTTTCACAACAATGTGCAGTTAGAAGTAAATCATAGTAATAATTAATGAAGCAGTAAATATAAACAAACGTTTTAAGTTTCTTTCTAGGTTTCACGTAGAACAAGTTCACCCATAATAATTAGAAACCAGTTGTACCTCATTAGGGGTCTCGTTCCAGTCCTATAGCCAAAACCTTTCAGGCCATCAATGATATTCAGCATCTTATATGAAGGTGTAAATATGTCTAATTCAGTAAATATTAGATAACAACAGAATTTTAATGGCTCACAAAACTGGCGTGTGACTCTATATTCAGATTTTTTTTTCAGTTTATTTAAAATAATGTAATCCAGGTAATTCTTGTTCGCACTGTTGTCTCACAGCAAGAAGGTCCTGAGTTCGATTCCACCACCTGGCTGGGTGGTAAAAACTAAATGCAACAAAAATAACAGAAACAGGCTTAAAAACTTTGAGCAGGTCGTGATGTCCAGGAAGCCTGTGACTGTTGTGAGCTGAGACTGTGATCCTGCGGGAAGCATCAGACTTACGTGAAGAAAAGGGACTGCGCCCTTCTACACATGAAATAAACAGGAATGCTGTGGCACCCTGTAGCAAAATGGCTGTATGAAAATGGAACTAGTGTGACTATGAGTCATCACTGTGAACAGTTTAATGGGATTTAGGGATGGTTTATTTAGTTATTTACACATCCACTTCTCCTACTGTACCATGTGAAATCCATAAGAGACTAATCAGTTTTTGTATGTGTGTTTATTTTTTTTTTTTTTTTTACTGTTATGACTCAAAGTCCCATGCATAAAATACCAAATTTGTAAAACTATGCACCTTTATATTCTGTAATTGGAGCTTGAGCATGCATTAATGAAACATCGTTAAAGCATAATGTAACTGTCCGTAAAAACAAAGTGTTTTCACTGCTTCAAGGGAAAGTACTGTTGGTTCATGTGAAGTTTAAATCACCGTTGCCTTTTATATTCAGGGGCATGTTTGATTATTGCTGCACTCTTTGCTTTAAAATGCAAAGCAATCAGAGGTGATATCAAGTTCAGGAAGCACTTTCCACTACAGCAGGAATGACTAATGACAGGCGTTGCACACGTATGTTATAATGCAAAGTGAACTGCTTGTATATCTGCGTTAAAATGGATAGCAATGATACATCCTTTTTATTTTAATCTTTATTTATTCATTCGACCACGAGACAAAGTGGAAAAACAAAATTCTTTAGGAGCTATGGAGTGACAGATCCACAGATGCAGGTTAATCCTAAATATTTGTTGATACGTATAGGGAGCATTAGCAGCTATGACTTTTGAAATATCTGAATTTGGGTTACTTCTAGTATGAGAAAGAAAACACTATGGCTTTGTGCGTGTGTGTGTGTGTGTGTGTGTGTGTGTGTGTGTGTGTGTGTGTGTGTGTGTGTGTGTGTGTGTGTGTGTGTGTGTGAGAGA
>VVHJ01003437.1:0-11435 GCA_015107715.1 Tylochromis polylepis | reverse complement strand
TGTTTACCACAGAGAAATGGGTGGCTCATTATGCGATTTTGAAGGCGCTTCCAGTGTAAAGTGACCTGAATGCGGGTGATGTCAGCCCCTCCGATTCATGAAACACATGAATAATTGAGGAAGAAGCAGGCTCAGTGCACCGGCGCTGGGTAGAGGTGGAATGCAAAGTGAAAGCCATCTCTTTCCTCATTAGCTCTGTCTCTGTCTCTCACCCGCTCTCGCTCTCGCTCTAGCCTGGCTCACACATTGTCTTTCAGTCTCTTCTATCTATTGTCAGCCTGCAGCCCTGAAATTCTGTGAACCAGCAGCAGCGATCGCGAGAGGAAGAGCCTCGCTTAGATACTAGGAAAGGCAATAAGCAGACAGATGATCCAATGGCTGAGAGAGCAGAGGAAGAAAAAGGGGGAACGGAAAAGTGCAGGTTACTAAGAGAGAGCGGGAGCTTATCAGCCTGTATCTGACAAAGGAGAGGCGAGTGCAGGATAGAAAGAGAAAAACGAGGTCTGATATCCTGGCTTCGGTGGCTTCCCTCCATCTGTTGGGAACAAAATATGTTCCCTTTAGCTCGCTCTGCTGCGTCTGCTTCCTCCTTCTTTACCTCTCATCCTCCTGGCATGCTCCGGAAATTGTCCACCCTCCTCCCCTTTATCCCTCTTTCCTTTCCCCCCCACCCTTCATCCACCTCCTCTCTCGTTCTTGCTGTTCCTCATCCAAGGCTCCCGCTGTGTGAATGAAGCCAATTGAAAGGGGCTGACTGCTGCGGAGTGGCTCTCTACATGGCTACAAGCAGGTTAGTTCTGGGAACATACCTGCCTGCATTCAGACAGAGTGATACAGAGCCGGCATTATAATGAGTTTCCCTGTTTGGATCAACACATTCTATTTAGAAGGAGAATCCTAGGAGGGTGAGAGCTACACCTCAGACCACGTCTTCTTTGGCAGGTGGTGTTAAGGGCAACGTAAGCTGGTTATTAGGAGATCAGAGCTGGCTGGGGAAGATCAGTGGCTCTAAGCCTGCTGAAGGAAATCACCCAACCTGCTTCTTCCATTTTTTTTCTCTGTCTCTCACTCTCACCATGTTTTTCTCCAGCTACCTTTTCTTTTGCACGGAGAGAGAAAAGAAGTGCAGTGTGCAGTTTGTGGGATGATCCACTGGGTGAACAGCTCATCACTGGGAGCTGCCTACGAGGACATGGTGGTGTTTGAGTGTGTGACAGTGGCCAGCGAGGGCTGTCGCTGCCTTGAAGGCTGCTGTGAGGAGGTGCTGAGGGACCGTGTCTTTCATCAGGGGTATGGTGGACTCTGTGACGCATGTGTTAGTGCCACTGTGCATATGCAGAAAAAAGGATGGGTGGGGTAGAATGGTTTTGGTTATGTAATCTGTGCTGTTCACAGGCGCATTTAAATAACAAAGTGGTTTACTCTGTATTATTTTGTAGATTGTGTGTGATGT
This sequence comes from Tylochromis polylepis, assembly GCA_015107715.1. NCBI lineage: Eukaryota > Metazoa > Chordata > Actinopteri > Cichliformes > Cichlidae > Tylochromis > Tylochromis polylepis. The sequence continues at coordinate 9,982 of VVHJ01003437.1, read as the reverse complement.
CACTATTTTTATCAGTTCGGCAAGACAAAGCGAGCTGTGACGTACCTCATGCGATTAGTGGGCATACATACTGTGCGTCCACGCGCATGCCCATGTTTACTTCTGCTCCTGTGGGCTCAATGCGCACATTCCTGGGAGCGCATGTGCAGTGGTTGCTAGCGAGCGTGGTGCTCCTCATGGTCCTTTCGGAGCAAGCAGAGCTGAAGGACCAATGCCAGATGGGTATTTTCCAGGGTCAGCAAAACTGTGAAAACAAGTGGGGCCCATGGAAAGGCCCGGAACTCTGCTCTATTGTGAAGTTGAGCGTTTGGACAGCTTGAGCCGGTTGGATTTAGGGCTTTAGAGCTTATTTAAAGAAAAGACTGTAACAAAGTGGTGCAAACAGCGACCTTGTTTCTCTTTCTTTCCTTTTCTTTTCTTTTTTCTTTCACTATGAACGTAAGAACTTGACCTATTGTGAATGGCTGGCACATCAAGATCCTGTGTGATTAACACCTTGAAGTCAGTTGTCTGGGTTTTTTTTTATGTAACTAGGCAAAGCTTTAAAACTGGACAGAAAAATCTTGTTACTCATCTTGTTCTATCAAGTCTTAGTTCGAGTTAGCCTCAGTCCGAGCTACGGCTCAGAACCAACAAAAGCACAGTAATAAACCATCCTAGTTATGCAATTTTTTTGCTACGTCTCCATTTACTTCATGTACATTGCATTAAAAAAATATTTTTGGCTCCATATTTTGGATTCACAGCAACAGCTTGCAGTTGCAGTTGTCACACTTTGAATCATTTTCAGATCTCTTATCCGCTTAATGAAATAAAGAAATAGCCCCAGAGCTGTCCACAAAATAGGTTTTGAGTTTTTCAGTTACATTGAAACCTCTGAAAAAAAGAGTCTGGGCATTAAAAAAGTCTGCAATTATTCAACAGTTAATGTAACAGTTTGCCAAGTCTCTTGAATTGAAGCCGAGCTTCTGCACTTCACTTGGATCTCAGTTCATTGTAACTCTGTTTGCCGGTATACAGTGGCGAAATCCAAACATTTCCGGAGCTAAGTTGTATTTGTACCTTCAAGTTTTGTCAGATGCAATTTGAATAATCAGTGTTTAAATGACAGCTGTTTGTTTGAAAACACAAACACTCACTTAATCATGAAATGTGCAATAACAGTGCCCAGATGGGTTGTGAGGTATTGTCTGTCACATCACCATCCTGCTGTATTTTCGGCTCAGACAGCTTCTCTGACTGCAGAGTTTGAGTATATTTAGCCACACACATTGAATATTTAAACCATCCTGTCCACTGTTGCTATAGCGATCTTCATTCAAAGTAGAGCTGCATTTGAGCTTTGTAGTGGGCAATGCTCCAAGTGATATGTTTTTGGTTTTTTTTGGGGGGGGGTTAACTGATAAATTGCTTGAAGTTCTCTCTGTGTGTATACTTTATATATGTCACTGAATATAGGTGCACACAACAGCCTTCAGGCCACTTTATCCTATGACTCAGCTGGGATTCTTGCCCTAGGTTAGCTCCAATACAGCCAATAGTGCATATAAGTTTGCACAGTTTGTCATGTCTGTTACATATGGCATTTTCATATGACGTGATAACTGTAAGAGCCTTGTCTATTAATCTATTGCTGAACTCTGTGTTTGACATTAATCACATTTCTCCACATGTTAGCATCCAGAGATAATGCTGTGTCAGGTCCTCGCTTTGTGTCTCGGTGTTGTGTTTCATGAGAGAGTTAAGAACAAAGCAGTTGTGACTGATGCTTTTGTCCACTCTTCTCCAGGCTAGCGTAGGCTGCATGTTCACTCTGTCCACACTTAGCTCGCTGGTTCAAAGAGCAAACTCTTGTGTGAATGACCGATTGGGTTTAGTCATTCATATGCTGATGACGGATTCAGTGTTTCCATTGTTTACTGCCGTGTATCTGGAAGGGAGAGGTGAGCCGTGCATTCCTCTTGCTGAAAACAACAAGTGGGGGTCCCTGTACATGTTTTGCATGCAGGGACATTATAAGAGATGAGCCATGTCTTTTTTTGTTATTTCTTCTATTTGTTAGTTTTGGTTACCCAATCATATCTCTTAAACTCAACATGGATTAACATGAACTATGCATTGCTCTTCAGGAAATCCTTATAGAAGCCATTATTTTTTTTATGTATCTTCTATTTTTGTTTGGTGATGCTACCAAGCTACATTTTAGCTACATTGTAGTATCCAAAGATTTTGACTTTTAATATAACTAACCAATCTTGCAGCTCTAGTCCAGTCCTCCTTGTGTGAGTGAGAGTGACCAGCCTAGGATGTGACATACAAAATAACATGACAGGCACATTTATGAGCCCAGTACATGCCCATGCTACAGTATTGTTGGCCTATTTGTGCTACTTCCTGTATAATTAAAGCAATAGGATGCTTTCATACGATGTTGCAGGTGCATAAATGAAAACGGGTCATTTTTACACATTGCTAGGTAGTTGCCAGGCAACCTGATGGGGTAATAGAAATTATTCACAAGGGGTCGCCATAGTGGGTAGCTCCCTATGTTGGATTTGGCAGATTTTTAAATGAAGCTATCAAATGTCTGATGGTGCATAAATTAAGTTATGGACATAAATGTGGACATAAATAAGATGTCATTATAATGAAATAAAAGGATATTGGTGCATCAATACTGAAAGCAGGTCATTTTAGTTGCCCATTGCTAGGTGGTTCCTAGGCAACATGGTGATATCATAATATCTGATATGGAAAAGAACTTTGAGGAGCCTAAGATGCACCCATGCGCCAAGTTTTATTGCTCAGCTCCTGGTGATGTAGGTGTTGGAGTTGGCGGACAAAGAAACAAACAAATGTGCAGACTGAGATTTTATGTCTTACAGTAAAATTCTCTGTTTGGATGCAAAGGCAAGAAAACAGTATATTTTATCTGTATTATTTGCACAAAAAATGTGTTTGTGTCTGCAGTTATGAGAACATTGAGAACACAGTCACATGACTGAGTGTGGACTGTCTTGGTGCAGGTTTGGTTTGCTATGAGATTCCTTTTCTATAGCTGTTATATTTTGATAAATATTGTTAATACATCTATTTGATGTACCTGTAAAAATGCTATGCTCTTCTACGGTTTGGTACAGTGCATACTCGCACTACTTGCACCTTTTCTGGTTGATTTTGGTGAAATTGGTGACAACTGTCACTGTTGTGCAGCGAGTACTGATTAGAAGTCACCTGTCCCTGTCGAGTGGTGCGTGGTGCACAGGATGCTCATTTTAAATCGTATTTTTGAGCATCACTTGGTCTTACATACAACTTTTCAGTCATGATTTATTTATGCTTTCACATGAATTGTTGAGAAAACACTAGAACAGTGTGAACTGGTTTGGAATACAACATTTGTCATAGGCTATTACCCTAAAAATGCATGATGGTAATCTGTCTTAAATTTGTCATGGATCAAATACGATACATTAGTAAGGAACTAGTATATAAAAGGGTCTTGTATTTAATTATGTCTATGTTTTTGTTCTGGAATTCAGACACACTGTGGAAGACCCAGCACATACTGCAGTTTTAAGGGCTCAGTCGCCATGGAGTAACAGGGTTTACATCCAACCCAGTAATGAAAAATAGAAATTTTCCCATCATGACTTCCCAAAAGTCCCAAAAACACACATTTTCTATCTGACCAAACATAAAGGATGTTCACACCTTTGTGGTTCATGTTGGTTTACATGTCCACCAGCAGCATGGAACAACAGCTGCCCCCACCACTTACAGGCATGTCCCCCAGTTTCTGCCATTCTCCATCCTCCAATCATCATGTGCAGTTGCCCACAGGGTTTCCCACAGTGTTTTGTAGTCCAGATAAGAATCTGCTTACATTATAAAAAATGTATAGCCTTACAAAACCACGCATTCACCTTTAAAGAAAAGCAGCACAGGTGTCGTTCTGAATAACCAATGTCATAAATTCATTGTCTGTTGTGATTTTAATCTAGTATGTCATCCTTTATTTGGAAATGCAGCAGGTTCCAGGTTGGGTGTTACCTGTGCTAAACTCAAACTATTTGCTTGATTGTCCCCCAACTTCCAGGTGTGCCGTATATGTGCGTAACTGCCAATCTCCCGGCTGAGACAGAGATCGTACTGCATGCTGGAATCAGAGCAGAAAGCTGCAAGCCTTGATAGCATGCATCATATGCCCTGATGGATGGCGTGTACAACGCCAGAAGTTAATATGAAATGCCAAAAAGCACAAGAGGGAGCGTGAGAGGCAGTAAAAATGCTCATTAGAAAGCTAAACTGTAGCTCTGCATGAAAATCTCATGTGGTGGTCCTTTACCGTTGGCAGAAATTAATGTACACTTAAAAATCTAAATGTTTAGCAATGAATGTCTTTTACAGATAGCTTTCCCATGAATGTATTCTTAATGGCGTCACTAAGGAATACACGATGTACATTATACTTAAAATGGTCATCAACTGAAAAAACTGAACTTTTGGTAATCATATGTATTGATGTCAGAGGCGTGCATTATTTATCCTAGTGAGTTAACAGGTGTGAAGGCTCTGTGATGTCCTTGTCTTTTAAAATCAAGCAGCTATTGGTACAGCAGCATCTGACTGTCAGACAGAAGCTGTCAACACTGCTCTCCATGATTCAAGGCTCCAAGCTGCAGTGAAGTCCTAAATGTAACGGTAGATCAGTAATTCATGACCACTAACAGTAGCCATCGACTGACGTAATGGCTTGCATAACGCCATGTCAAGTAACCAGGCCTGGCAGGCACACTGTCACACAGATCGCTTACAGGGCCTTTTGTTAGCTTCTGTCATTAGGAGAAGAAGGCTTCTTGCTCAGCCAGAGATGTTTGAGATAGTCTAGTTCTGGATCACAGAGCCTAGCAGATAGGAACCTTGTGCACAGTAAAAGGTCTGGGACTGCTTGCAAAACAGAAATACACGGGTCAGTAAATATCAAAGTGAAGATCATTCAAATTGGATGTTTTGTTTTTTTTTTGGGGGGGGGGGGTTCTAAAGATTTCTTAATAACTATGTGGATGCAGCTAACTCCATTTGGTTTCCTCATTGCTGCTTTTGTTGTTGTTGTTGTTTTCGAGTTCCCGTATTAGCTTGGCCATTATTAGCCAGGTTAGCACATGGTGCTTCAAGCCTATTAAGCCTCAAGTGATGTAAGGCTGAGCAAACAGTGTACGTGCTGTGCTGCTGTCCACACTGACCTGTAGGTCAGCGCTGTCATGCAGAGCAGTTTGTCCTAATGTTGGGAGGGTAAATCACATTGGAATGAATTCTCTTCTTTTTCTCTCTTTTTTTTGTGTGGTTTTTTTTTTCAGCACTGCCAGTAACTCAAACAAGAGCACGCCTGCCTGCTCTCCAGTCCTGCGTAAACGCTCGCGCTCTCCCACACCACAGAGCCAGGAGGGTGAGAACATGGTGGAGAAGGGTTCAGACCACTCCTCTGACAAGTCCCCCTCCACACCTGAGCAGGTTGTCCAGAGAACATACTCCGTGCAGTCAGCGCGAAGCGGAGGAAAGAACTCAAAGGTGAGTGACCGAGAGATTCGCCTTTTCATCTTGATGCATTGTCTGGGATCTGATAAAATGGAAATACAATACAGACTGAAACATGGTGCACTTTCACTGGCATATTAAAAAAAAAAAATGGAAAAAAACATAGGAGCCAGCTCTCAGCATCTCTCAGCCCATTTTGAGCTGTGTGTCCTTTCTACTCAAAACACTCAGAACTGCAGAAAGAAAGGCCCCATACACCTTAACAACACTTTGTGTCACACAGAGCTGCTTCACAGTGGGACACCAGGTGTCAATATCACAGACAAAGATAAAGGTGAGACGGGCAGGATAAGGCCTAAGTGGAACACTTAGTAATAATCCTCAGTAATAAATTATGCATTGAGAATTAATTAAACTGTAGTAAATAATTATTTCAGTGTGGAGGAATTATCATAGATGATGATGTAATATAATGTCAAAAATTGTTTGTTCAAAGTAAGTTAGTATTTAACTTGGGTTTTAGCTGTCTATTCACCATTTAACAATGCTCTTTCGTATAAAGTGTTACCAGCATAAGATACTGCTTTGACACTATGTTGTCTTTGACCTCAAACCTAAGCAGTACACATTAGTACACTTGAGTGTAATTTTTACATTGTTGTTTCCACTTTGGCTCAAATACAGTAAGATGGTGGAGACGAATTTCAGGACTCTGGAGAAGATTTGGTTTTACAACGTGAAGGCTTACGCTCAGCAAGAATATAATTTTGTAGAAAAGAGACATAAATCAATAGGAGGGCAGCGAAATGAGGTTAGCAACTACTTGCTTTTCTTTGGGATTTCTCTGTGATTTTTTTTTCCTGCTAGGTTCCATTACATCTTTTTGTCTTCTAAATTAGTCCTCCTGACTCTGACAGTCGTGATGATATTTTAGCTCTTGTGATCCAGCTGCTTAACTGTGGCTGCACAAACACGTCAGTGTTGGCCCAGCTTTAGTTATTTTCTAGTGTAGTGACGCATGTGTTAGGATAGGTTATTGATTTGGTAGGTGACTGATGATCTGAAACTATCACTCCAAAACAAATCTGGACAGATAACACTATTCTCTCTTTGCTCCTCAGTCCCTGAACACATTTTTTTCACTAAGATTACAATAAAAGATTAAAGAAGCCCATCAGTAAAGTTTTATGTGCCTGCTGTACCTGTTTTAGCTTACTAAACAATAAAATTAATCCAGGAAATGACTTACATTGACAAGTGTAAAATGTAAACAATGGTTTCAAATCAAAGATTAGGATTTCTTGTACTGAGCTGTTCTCTGTGTTGCTTTCAAGTGTTGTAGCTCTTTCTTTTTTTGGACCTGTCCGCCTTCTCATCTGCATCTCTCATCACAAGTGAACTTAAATCTTTGAAAGTCAGGTCTTCTCACAGAAGATACAAGCCATCACACTCCATTTCCTTTTTTACCTTTTCCTCATCCGTCTCTGCTGATCTCCGTTGGGTTTTTGAGATCGTTTTCATTTCTCCACATCACACTGTGCACGCCGTCTCTCTCTTTGCTGCTGCTGCTGCTGCTGCTGCTGCTACATGCCATAATGATAATACATACCATCTGATAAAGACTGTTCAGCTCTTCTGTTGGTACTGTCAGCTGTTTCTTCTTGCAGTTTGTTTTGTTTTTTGGTTTCATTTTTCTATCTGATTTTTTTGTTCTTTGTTCTTCTCCTGATTGCATGCTAGTCTCACAAGCGTCTTTCCAAAGTAAGCATTACTCTTTTTTTCTGTTCTTCTAATATTTCTGTGCCCACTTCCCCTCTGCAACACCTCCTGTCTTGTGAGCTGCGCTGTGAAAAAAACAAAAAAAACAACAACAACATTCCTGTTTTCCGAATGCTTCCCCCTGAAACCCGGCTTGCCCCCTTGTGCACACTGCAACCATTGCAATCCCCATCTGCACCCTTCATCACGGCAGATGGACGTTTCTTGCAATACCAATAACCCCATGCAACCTCACTCACTTCCTTTCCTTTTCCTCTTTCCTTCCTTTCCCTTTCTGGTGGTTTTATATGTCATGAATTTCTACAGAAATGTCACATCAGGTTTTTTTGTTTTGTTTTTCTTTTCCTATTCAGATGTAGAGAAATTAAATAAATATTGCAAATAATTGTCCAAATTCCTTCGTCACCTCCTCTTCCTGTTCCCTGCTTGGGCCTTTGTCCTGTAACTCTCTTTACAAACTTATCTCGCTATTACACTGCAGTAATGAGTACTTTATATCTGTTATTCTATGTACTGTAATTCCCTTGCTGTAGAAGGATCAACTCTTTAAAATCCTGCCAGCATCCTAGTCCAGAGCAGCAGGACCGGATCTTTATTTGAGCAGCCTCTCTGTCGTCACATGAAAGAAATTCATCTTCTCTCTTTTTAAAAAAAATTTAATTAATACATTATTTTTTCCTGCACCACAGGCCCCAAAATTCTCCAGACTGCGGTCACGTTTTGGTGCATCAGCTATACTGTAGCCCCATCATCTAATTTGCTACTTGTCGCAGTGTTTTTCATGTCAGTCATTCAGTGTATGGCTTGGCTATACAGTGAGTCAGGATATAGGGTGTGATTAAAAAGCAATTTCTTTACCATAAATGAATAGAAACAAGCAAAAATGGGAGAGTGAGTCAGTAAATGGGAGGTTGGTGTGAAGAGAGCCCTCCTGATGCTCTGTTTGCTGCTTCGCAGTCACACAATCAGTTTAATGCACATACGCACACACATAGATCCTAATTGATCACATCACATCACTCTCCTTTTATGTGCCACAGTTCGAGCCCTCTCCACCCCCACCCTAACTCTTTTGCAATATATATATATATATATATATATACGCCTCTGTGGCCTGCAGTGGTCACATGACCTCAGCAATGGCATTAGGTCCAAGCAACGTGAGCTCGATCACCCCAACCCTGATGATGCACAAATAAAAGATGCATTTGTTGGAAGAAACGTATGCGCCGTGCCTCTGTGCAAGAAAGCATAAATGATGACAACAACAGTCATGATGCAATACTAATCAATCAGGCATCTAATGTAACATATCCAGCTAGATGAAGAGTCAAATCTAACCCCTCAGTCAGCCCTCTGACGCTGTTACATCGGTATTGGCAGTGTTATTTCAGAGTTGTATTTGAGCCACAGGCGCTTACGATATCAGTGTGTCTCATTTTCCATTCCTCTCTGTGTTTACATTGCTCATTGCTTTAGTTGACATTTTTGTTTTCTCTTTAATTTTCTTTCAGTATGACAGGCTAAACCTGATTAAAGTAAGCATTTCTTCTTGTTTTCATTTGACCCATTCACAATCCCTACTGCCTCCCATTGAGTCCCTTAGGCCTCTACTTACCCATCATATAGAGATGGATTTCTAGTTCCTGTCCCTCTTGTCCTTTCCAGTGCTCCCCCACCCTGTGAATCAATGTGAAAGGACCATGATTTCATTCTGAAATGTAAAATAATCAGCCCAGTTTAATCAGAAGACTGAATCTACTGTAGTGATTGTCAGCACTGTAAATGACAAAATATGTTATTTGAGCCGATTCTTTTGCCCCGGCACAAAACAATTTCTTTAAAACAATATGTCCTGAAATTTAAACCACAAAATCTGTCCCTCCCTATCATGCAGTCACAGGAAGTCAAACACAATGGCACATGCATACATGCACGCCTTGTCCAGACAGTGGACTCTGAGTAATTTCTCTCTGTCACCTTCAGATCAGATTAGCTGCATTAGCCCAGCACATTAGCCCAGCTATCATCACAGCCAGTCCTTGGGCCTGCTTCTGCAGCTCAATGCTAACTGACGCTGCACACACCAGAAAAGCAGCAAACCCTGTTGGGCACAGAGAGAAAACAAAAAAACTAAATATTTCTGTGTTTTAAAATTACAGTTTTGCGATATTTAGGGCTTCGTTCACTCCATGATTTGTGTTTTGTGGCAGTTTCTAAAGCTGCCAAGTCCAAAAGTGTGATACGAAACATATGACTCACTCTTCAGTTACACTGTCATAATCAACATCATCGATTTTTTTTTTCTCTGTGTTCTTGCCAAAACTCATTCTGGCTTATCTGCAAAGTAGGAAAATAAGATTTCGTTGCCAGTGTAGGATCCACCAAGTGAATTCAGTTGTAGTCACTGTATAAATAAAAAGATGAGATGTTGATATACAAAAATTAATTCATGCATACTGACTGCTGCTTCGTGTAATATAGTGAGTGATGTTTTGAGCAGTTTAGTCAGGCTGAAAGCTTCATGAAACACATATCGCGTGGTGCTGCGTAGATCCTGAGTATAGGACTTTAAACGGAATTACATCGTCTGTTATTTACGTCAGACTTAACATACTGTGCCAGTTTGGGGGGGGGGGGGGGGGGGGGGGCTTTCTTTTTTTTT
>VVHJ01003436.1:22983-33626 GCA_015107715.1 Tylochromis polylepis | reverse complement strand
GCAATGATGGCTGCACGCGTTTCTTTGCAGGTCACCATGGTTAACAATGGAAGAACAATGATTTCAAGCATCACCCTCCTTTTAACATGTCAGGTCTGCCATTCTAACCCAATCAGCCTGACATAATGATCTCCAGCCTTGTGCTCGTCAACATTCTCACCTGAGTTAACAAGACGATTACTGAAATGGTCTCAGCAGGTCCTTTAATGACAGCAATGAAATGCAGTGGAAAGGTTTTTTTGGGATTAAGTTAATTTTCATGGCAAAGAAGGACTATGCAATTCATCTGATCACTCTTCATAACATTCTGGAGTGTATGCAAATTGCTATTATAAAAACTTAAGCAGCAACTTTTCCAATTTCCAATATTTATGTGATTCTCAAAACTTTTGGCCACAACTGTACAGCATGCTATATTATGGCGGCAGTAAGAAATGGGAAAACCAAGGGGAAGGTATAGCTAGAACTAGATTTTATAGTTCCTATAATTTAGGAACAAGAACTGGTACAACTCCAAGACATGCACATCTCCTGAACTCATATTTTGTTCACAATAGATTATAGAAAACATGTCATATATTTAAACTGAGAAAATGTAAAGTTGTCTTTTAATTTTGATGGAAGCAACACGTCTAAAAAATTTGGGACAGCGCAATGTTTACAACTATGTAGCCTCCCTCCTCTTTTAACAACAGTCCATAAACATCTAGGAGACCAGCTGCTGGACATTTGGGTGGGGAATGTTGCCCCATTCGTGCCTGATATAGAATTCTAGATGCTTAGCAGTCCTGGTTCTTCTTTATTGTATTCATCACTTCATGATGCGCCAAATGCTTTACACTGGTGAAAGGTCTGGACAGCAGGCAGGCCAGTTCAATACCAAGGCTCTTCTACTATGAACCCAGTTAACAGATACAGTATGCAGTTTAGCACTGTCTTCCTAAATATGCAAGGCCTATTCAGAAAATTCAGAAAAAGACATTGTCTGAATCACCATATGTTGCTCTGAAATCTGTATATACCTTTCAGCATTACTGGTGCCTTTCCAGATGTGGAAGGTGCCAATTCCACAGGCACTGAGGCACCTCCATACTATCAGAGATGCAGGCTATTGAACTGAATGCTGATAACAAGCTGGATGGTCCCTCTCCTCATTAGCCTGGCAGACACAGCACTCATGTTTTCCAGAAATACTTTTCCATTTCAATTCATCTGATCACAGAACAGTTTTCCGCTCTGCCTCAGTCCATTTCAGAAGAGCTTTGGCGGTTGTTAATGCAGTGTCGCCTGAAGGCCCAAAGATCTCGGGCATCCAGTATTGATTTCTTCAGATATTGTGGTTCTCTGACATAAACTAATATTAAAAATACTAATAAAAAAATTTGTGCTAGTTTGTACATACATTTGAGCTTTTACTGTACTATATTTGTGTATATTTCACAAGCAGTGGTACTGTGTGTGGAGTCTGAGCCATTAGAGTTCATTCAGTGTGGTGCTGGTGGGTTAGGCCTGCTTCAGAGTTCTGTGCTTTTCTCGAAAAAACATAGAAGAGAGATTTGGCAGTGGGCGACTTTAGACACATAGTGTAGGCTGGCCACCCAATCAGAAGTCAGATACAGTACTTAACTTTCTATCCTATTTTTATGTTGATTCCACAAATGAAATTTTTCACTTATTTTTTAACTGGGTGGTCAAGATGCACATTTTGGGCATCACTGTATCATTAAATGAACAAAAATGTCATCATACAAATTTATAAGGTTGGAGCCTGAATTCATGGACAACAAAAATGCCGCCAGTGAATTTCATCTTACTGGCTGATAGCCTTATGACAATCAGCAGGGAAAATAAAAGCTGTTCTACTGATAAATCAATGCATCCATGTTTTTTATATATATCAAATGTTCAGTTTAGACAAATGTTGAGAAAAATGCTTTCTCAAAATCCATTATTGTGTGAATTTTAACACCATGTTGGAAACTTTTTTTTTTCCTCCTGCAGCAAGACATGTTAAATATTAAAAGTTCTGCGCTTGTTACTCTGTTGCTTTGTGGCGCTGAAAGATCATTATGGCCTCATCAGAATGTAGCGCTGTAAATGGGGACATTACAACAAAGCAAGGACTTAAAAAGCCATTTTACACCAAAGCATCTCAATATGATTTTCTATTATGTATAAATATTAAGCACAATGATATTTTTCACTAAAGAGGTCCTCTGAATATTTTAAACTGTAACCAAAGATTACAACAGTAAATAAGCCAATCCCAATGGAGAAAATTTTTGTCCCCCTAACTCACATGCTTCAGACATTTTCTTTTCTTTTTCAGAGCAATCCCACCAATATGTGACACAGCAGGTACTGTATGGCACTGTTAAGACAGAATATCATTGCTTAAGGCAAGGTGACAGGGATAATAATCTGCCATCTTTTATGTTTAATATTTAAATCCCAGAGGTAGAGAGGAAAAAATATGGCGGTGTCCTTGTTTCAAGCGCCCTCTCTACTCTGTCAACTGAGTCCAGAGTAATCGGTCAAACAGCAAAGCACAATCTGGGATAACAATTCATGTTTTTTTAGACTACTTAAGATTGATTACTGGTAAAATGACATGGGAACTACAAATGCACAAAATTACACACAGAAATGCCAGAAAAAATATGCTTGTTTGTGGTTGTTCTCATATTTCATATTCTGCATTTGTATATATTTATGTTTCTTCTATTTACCAATCACAAGTGATGCTTAAGGCAACACTGCCCACTTCTACAGTATTTGTGAGTATATGTGTTTGCTGTGTGCCTATTAAGATTTTCTTAACTGTGTAAACACAGATTCATTCCTTCCACTTGCAGCAATTACTCATTTTATACATATTTTCTGCCCCCAAGTCTGATGGGAATACAATCTTTGTAGGTCAATTTGGGGAATTGCAGGATAACATATTGCATTTTTATTAAATGAGCATATGCTACATACAGTACAACAGCATTTACCTCAGGAGGCACTGCGGTATGCAGTTGAGAAAGTGGAAAAGGTCACATAACTCAGGGGCAGCAGAATAACTGCTGCCACATGTAAATGTTGATTAATATCTGCACTTCTCAGGAAAAAAATTATGAAATATAAATGTTTAAGGTGCTAAACTAAAAAGTTAAGTTTTGAGGCAATTACAACATGGCATTTGGCCTATGAATCAGTAATTAATACTTGAGTGTTTTTCTGTGACATTTTAGTAATGTCTGTCTAGATTCATTATTCTCACTTTTCTGGGTGCTTTTTTGACATTCTGGGCAGGAAGTTCTTCAAATGTCGACTGTTTGGGTCCGTTTTTACATTTATACTGCTAGTTAGAGTTAATGGCTGACAATATTGGCAAGGCAGAATGTTATCTGACCATTTTTAACTAACTAAAGTGTTTTAACTTTTGAATGTCAAACTGGAGGGTTTTTTTTATAGCCCACTGATGTCGTTTAGCATCCTTCACTACATTCTGTTTAGTGAACATGCAGCGTGTGGCTTGGCTGATAATTCAGCCAGCAAGATCTTGTGCAACAATCTAATTATATCTATATTCAAGAGGGATCCAAGTATTTCTCAGCGGGCTCCATGCAGCTGACTGTGTGTGCATAACTGCGGGCTTGATTAACAAGTTGTTGAGTCAGCACTTACTGTAGTAAAGTGCATCAAGCCCACAGACTTTCTAACCTACAGCAAGGTACTAAAAACTACCCCAAATGATTGCTAATCAATTATTGTTTAACTTCCATTCAGTTCCTTTAAAAGTGATTGTTGCAGTTGGCTTAATGTGTATAAATTCCACTGAAGCACTTTAATCACTGTGGATTTAAAGTACATTTTCTGGCTTTCTGTGTCACTTAAACTTTCTTGGGGTACTAATACTGGAAATGGATGAACCACTACATAAAAAAAAACACAAAAAAAAAACAACTACAACAACAAAAACTAATTTCCTTGTTCGGTGATACTGAGAATTACAAAACCAAGACATACATACATTACAGGCAGGATTTAAAGTGGCATTTGGCAGGTGCAGGAACTCTAAGATTGGGTGTAGTGGTGCAGTGTGGAGAGAAAAATTGCTTAGAAATAAGTTGCAATTTGTTTTGTGAATTCCAGCTGATTTTCTTTACTTTCCATTGTGGTCTTGTCCCGGTGTTTTATATCTGGTGCCAGCCATGACAGAAACAAATAAAATACTAGGACCTAGAGCCTCCCTGCAGGAGTTTGCTGACATTTGTCATTATATTAAGGCAATGACTGTTATTCTCTTACTGATAAATTCAAAATCCAGGTCAATCAAAATAGCTGCGAGCTATGTCGACACAACATGTAGTTACATTTCCAAAGAGGTTACTGTGTAGATTATGTTGTAGGGTTTCAGAGAGGCTATCAGTGTTGGCATACCTACAGAGTAGATTTGTGGATTTAGCCAACTCAGTCTGAAAAGAATTAAGCAGATGTTTCACAAGTTATTGTTGATTTCCAACCCCTAGACAGTAAGGGGTAGTAAGCTAGTATAAAAGCTAAAATTTGGTGATTGAATTTAGGGTTGGATGAAAATACTAGCCACTAAACATCCTAGTATTTTCATGCAACCTTTGAATAACACAAAATGAGTATACTTCAACTAGTTAGTCAGGATAATTCACAAAAACAAAATTTAGAAACACTTACTGTATAGAACCAATGCCTGATTTAAAAACAATAAAATGATATAGCGTTACTGTTGAAAATAATCTCTCATCTCATTTTGTGCAGTGCTAGGCCAATGAAATATTGCAGGAATTTTACATCTGCACCGTGAACGCATCACAGGGATAAGAAGGAAAAAGCAGTATGGAAAAAGGTGTACGCCTGGGGATGTCAATGTTTTGTTATTACTGAGCAAGTATCTCCATCCACTGGAAGCAACACCAGGCTGCAACAGAAAAAATAACTAATTCAAAAGTAATATGCATTAACCTGCTTATCAGATTTAGTTTCCTATTAACTGAAAGTGCCAGAATGCCATTCTAGTCCACTTTAACCCCTGATTACAGTGCAGCATGATGCAAATTACACAGATTTATAGTCATTTATTATAATGGCTGCATAATTAATGTTATTGTTACAAAGTGAATTTTGTGAAAAAGCAAGAATCAAATGTAAAATATTCACTTCATATCAAAGAGCCAAAATACCAGCATGGACTTGGAACAGTACTGGTAGATATGGAATGATGAGGATAGTTTGCAGGGCTATATAGATAAATGCTTGCTTTTCCCTGTTATACATTCTCATAAAAAGCGCTGAAGGTCAATATTTCTGTATATAATGAAGCTACCTAAAGCTGCAGAAAATATGGCTGATGCTACAAGCAAAAGGGCAGCTCGTTAATCTAGTCACAGTGGGGAAGCAAACCAAATTTGAGAACTTAAAAGTCTTTCACCAAGATAAGCATAGGAGATAGACTATGTCAACTCTTAAGGTCAGATAGGTGCTTCACACTGATATATTTTGATAAGAACAGCCATCTTAAAAATTGATCCTGAAATTACTTGAAACTGACTACTGATGTGATGATCTGAAGAGCTTCTGTAGGGCAAAAGCCTGTGGCTAGCAGAGGAGGAGTGTGGAGGACACACCACAGAAGAAGCTTGCAAGGAGTGAAGTGTGCTGAGAATACTACTGTGAGCAAACCATCAAGAAAAGTAAGGTGAAAGAGAAGAGAGTGACCTTTATGAAAATGTCTGTCATCTCCCTTAGTTTCTCACCTAGTGGAGCTTAGAAATGGGTGGAAGACATGTTCTCTTTATTACTGCAATAAAATGACATGGAAAAATAATAACAAAAATGTGGTTTTAATTGTTTCTATTGATAGAAAAAAAAAGCGGTTTGCAGTTTTCTGCAGTCCCAGATATTGCAACACTATTTCCCATTGCATAAAACTCGTCACCATAATTTGTTGCATCAGCAAAGCCTTGGTGCCAATGTAAATAACAATGGAAGATCTTTGAGGAACTACATTGTATTTATTGGGACACGGGTATGTTTCCTGGTCAGAAAACAGAAATAAACCAGTGACAAGCTAATGGATGGAGAGTCACTGGCCAGCTGGAGGGATCAGGGTTGGAATGTAAAATGGCAAACACTCTCCTCTCTCCCTCAGCAGCCACCGCCAAAATGCCCTGGAGCAAGGCACTTAACCCCTTGCTTATGCTGTTTTCAGCAACAACCAGCAGAAGACTGATTGCAGTATAGCTCTGTGGTGTGAATATACCTGTACAGCAAACAGGATGTAGGTCATTGACGGAAAAACGAAAAACAAAATCATACACAAGCTGTCAAAACATTCCCTCTGCAAATAAATATTAAATATGATATAAACACAATACCACTATGGATGTACCCTCCTGCTGCTTATGTGCGTGTGTGTTTCTGTGAGCGTTAGATGGAAGAGGATGTAAAAAAGAACCGAGCTGTGAAATGGTACCAAACGTACCCTTGAGGAGTTTTCCCACTGACTTCCGGCCAATCTAGTCGCGTTGACAATTCCAGGAAGTTGCTGCACACAGACACAGACACATAACCACTCCTAAAGCAGCCGATGTGCATTGAACAGAGGCGATGATAGAAACTATTCAGTAGTGAGGACAGGCCAGGCTATAGCCGTTGTTGCTTCTTTTCATTATGCAAATACTAATCAAAAAGCACTACATGAAATCAGTCTTCCTCTAACTCTCATCAAGAAAGGAAATGCATTTCCTAAAAAATGTTCCCAATAATCCAGTGCAAAAATTAAAAGCTGATAAAGCTATTCACATTCTGAATTGTTGCATTATGATAGTCTAGTGTAATCTTCACATCAGCCCAAGCAACTGAAGTAGCTCATGCATGACAAAGTGCTACAGTAATTCATTTAGCCTGCTAGGCAACCAGATGCACGAAACAACAGTTTTGGAGTTTTAGTTCTTATTAAACGCGTTCCTAATCCAGACCTGCAGAGGATCAATTATAGCTAGGCTTTGAGAGACCCCAGTCAATTTTGTTTTTTTAATTTTTTTATTTTCACCTCTCAGGTAATAGGCTATATAAAAACCATTTTCATTTTGTAGGAGCGGTCCAATTGTTTACACAAGATAATGACTCGCCTCGCTAATGAATATTTAGTTAAGCCTAATTAAATAATCAATCAAGCAGCCCGTATCCCCGCCCTGCCCTGCCTCAGAGGGCCATCTCCTCAGCAGACAGGCACGCCTTCAGCCCTCAGCTTTTGATCACATTTCCTTAGCAACGTGTTTCCCCCGGTGTCCGCTTAGACGGCTCAGCTGCCTTATTCCCCACGGAGATACACATCTCACCTCTGACTAGCAAATTCTCCAGAATGATGTTACAAGTCACCGTCCCAGGGCGGAACACCTTTGCAACTTAATGGTGAGCATATATCCCACCGGCACACACGATGAAACGGCGTTAATTGCAAGTCAGCAGAGAGGTGTCTGCTGCACCGTTCTGCATGCAGCAGATGGTCCATGTGTACACCCTGCTAGTAAGATTAGCCGTCCATAGTAAATCCTGGGCCTAGCATTTGCAGGATGGGGGCAGAGGGACGCGTTGGCTACATTAATGCTAAACTGTAGTTTAATCTAGTTAATGTAGCCTCTTTCATCTTTACATTATAATAACTTTTTAAAACTTCTCAAACTCTTAAGACAGGTATAGGCTGTAGTAGTGTACACAGTTATTATTATTATTGTCAAAAAAAATTCAGTGTCTGTGAGTTCAGAGAACTAAGTCTGAGTAACGGTCAGTGTTGAACTAAAAAGTGATTTCCAATGTTTCTCTGTATTTTTTTTTCTTATGTATAATGTCATCCAGCACTCCCTGAGGTGCTTAGTAATCAAAATGTGACATCCCGTTGGGGGAAAAAATAGCAAGATATGCGCCACTTGTTAAAGTTGTCTAACTTTAGCTGCCCACATTTTTTATTTTAGTTCAAGTGAGTCATGTAGTTATGAAAATTGTCCAAAAATCATCGGTTATAGTAAATTTTGGATCCACATGCAGATGAGGATCTAAATCAAAAAGCCCCCCCCCCCAAAAAAAAAAGATCCTTAAATAGATGTAACTGAAATAAACAAATTATAAATAAATACAATAAGATGGGAGTGACCAGAGTGGACAGGATTAGAAATGAGAGTATCAGAGGGACAGCTCAGGTTGAGCACTTTGGAGACAAAGAGAGACAAAGCTGAGATGGTCTGGGATAGTGGATTTACTGGACAAAGAGTGTTGAATACGTAACTGCCAGGCAGCAGGAAAAGAGGAAGACCACAGAGGAAGTTCATGGAGGTAGCGAAGAAGGCCATGCAGAGGGTTGGTGTGACAGAGGAGGATGCTAGGGATAGAGTGAGATGGAGGCAGATGATCCGCTGTGATTTCCCAAATAGTAAACCCACATTTAATTAAAAAATAAACAATACATTCAATGTTTGAACTCAGCTTTTTTTTCTCCCGCAGTAAAAAAAAATGCATGAGCAAATACTTCAACAATGTAAGAGTTACTTTTCTATTTCAAAATTGCAAAGAATTTATGGGATTTCATCATCTACATGGGATTATATTAAAAGTTTCATGGAATCTGTGTGCGCAGGGGACTGTCAAAACCAATACTGAACAGGAGAATCACATTAAAACCTTAAGTGACTCTAGTGGAAATCCCTGGCTGGCTCAGCGGTGCTAATAAAAACTATACTGGCAGTTAACAGTATATAGCTGCACGGATATGAGCTATAACGAGTTAAAACCAGTCGAACTGCATATGAGCAAGATTCAGAAGGCAACTGGCTTTTTTGGGGCCCAAGTTCATTTAAGAAGTATTGAGATGAAGCGGAAATAAAATACCCCCCCCCTTTTTTTGTAAGTCATTGATGATTCTTTCTCTGGGTTAAAGATGAGTTTATTAGCAGTGCATGGTTTGGTGTGAGGGTACATCAGTGCTCATGGCATGGATAACTTGCACATCTGTGAAGACCCAATCAATGCTGAGCAATGCTAGTAAATTTTAGAGCAATATATATGCTACCATTGAGATGATTTGGCCTTGCTTATTTAGGTAAAATGAAACCAAAACATGTTTTTCTGGTGATTAAAAAAAACAAAACTGATAAACATGAAACTATCCCAGCTCTTTGAGGCATGTTCTTGGTATCAAATTTAAAACACAAATATATTATTTAGGGGGGAAAATACACTTTCTTAGGTGTACTGAACACTCATGTGAAGTTTCTAAGAAAAGAGTTGGTGAACATGGAGAGGAGTGCTTGACCTCCAGCATATACACCTAACATTAGCATGCCACAAGCTCTATATAGGTGACTCAGAACAAACAGAAAAACGATGGATAAACATAACTAAATAAACAAAACTCTCCAAAGCAATTTTCTGGTCTGCAGGTGTGCCACATATTCTGGATCATGATAACCAAGCTGCCTCACAGACGTGCCTGCAGTATTTCCTTCATGCAGAGCTCTTAGGGCTCTGCATGGCGGAAAGTGTATATACTGCAAATCCCCAAAGCACTGCACAAGTGTTACAAACAAACAAAAACTCACAGCCTTAACTTATTGAGGTTCTCCTCCAGAGCCCCAAATAAACAGGAAACACTGTAGACTATACAGGGGGACTGGTGCCTGATAAAGGTAGTGCCTGAAACAAAAAAAAAACCCCAAAAAAGAGCAATTCATTTCAAGCTGGCAAAGCTGTTGTGCTGCTGGCTTTGGCCTAATTTAACCCATGGTTTGAGATATTACAGACTTGAAAACATTCTGTAGTTGTGCTTCTTGGAAATGTTGTTTAAGGTTTTAGAGAGCAAAGAAAGAACCAAAAAAATAGGTGTCTGGTGAAGCAGACATGTGAAGTTTAATTTCCCATACACTTTTATAAGATACAGGCCAAAACTGTATGATTTGTCTTCTTAGTATTACTTTACATAATTCAGGAAACAGACCTGAAATTTGAGTGAAAATTGGTTTTGCCTTTGGCATCAATCACTTCATTTAGAGTAAGAAATTTGATGTGTGGGTTAATTTTCAGGGGGCTTTAGGCTTGGATGCTCATCATTGTTATAAGTAATTAGTGGTGATCCACATATCTACCCAGGGAGCACAAATGATCAGTCCAGCAGCGGCTGTGGCCAGTAGCCTGCTGGTGGTTCACTGCTGTTTCAGAGATATCCTGCTGCTGATATAGTAATAAAACTGATTTGTATCGGTTTGACGGTTATAACTAATAACCAAAGATCTTCTTCTTGTTATTATTTTATAGCTGAAGCATTTTGGCTTTGTAAATATGTTCAGGAGCCGGTCTGTGTTCAAACCCACTTAATGATGGTAGCAGTTGACCTCTTTCTGCTCTAACCTTCTCTAAAATGGGACATCATCTACCAAATCCATCACCACAGTGTTGTCAAAAGTGAATTTAACAGTGAGTGGACAGAGAAATGAGTTCTGTGCCAGCTGATTTAAAGTCTGTGTTTACTTCACAGTCAGACTTTCTCAGGTAAAATATCTGTTCCAGAATTTTTCTGTTGTTGGTTTTTTTTTTTTTTTTTAATTTTTTTTTTTTTTTCTTCTGGAAAT
>VVHJ01003436.1:0-11254 GCA_015107715.1 Tylochromis polylepis | reverse complement strand
GAGACTGAGACAGTTTTCCATCATGCAGGCTAAACAGGAAAAAAACAAGAGGAGCCGATGCAATTGACTCCATCTTTATAGCTTTCAGAAAAAAAATGTGATTTTTAGGTGAACGGTTTCCAATAATTTGTGTTTGGTTTCCCTGAGGTGAATATGATGTAAAATTATTATTTTACTCTGTACAGACACAAGACTCCTGTATACTACATGTAGTGCTAAATAACTTAAGTGACAGCTGTTATTATACTGCTAGTTAGTTTTTTTCCGTATCTGAATGACTTGAGAGTTTTACTTTTGACTCATTGGTTTGACTTTGGTAGGAACGTCATCCTACCAATTTAGGATAGTAAATCATCAGTTAAATACAGGATAACAAGACATGGTGACTCTGTGTACAGTCAGTCTTGCATCAAGTTTATTTGTGGGAGTATCTTTTTAGTGTTATGCATGCATGGTGCCAAGAAATGACCCTACACATGTCACTACCCTGTAAATGATCAAACCTGTCGGTCACCCCTTCATTCTTGGATTCTAAATCACATCTGCCTTTCATTTCAGGCATGAAAATTCATTGAAGTCATTCCATGCTTGTTCATTTCCATGTTTAATATTTGAGGTTCAAGAGTATACAGAATAGTTAAATTCATGCTATGCTAAGAACGCCAGTAGACGCAGTATAGTCTCTAAATAAAAGTGCAGTAATCCATTTTGTTGCTTTTGCAGGCCCACCATGTGAGAAGAGGAAAGCCTCCTGTGACCCAAATCCATGTAGAAATGGTGGTACATGTGAACAGAGTCCCACAGGATTTGTTTGTCATTGTCCGGAACGATTTGCGGGCCTCTACTGCAAATCTCGAGTTGACTTCGATTGCAAGTCACATGCATGTCAGGAGGAACAAATGTGCACTGCAGGGGATCGCGTGAGGACTTTATTTCCCTTATTTGTTTTCTCTCAGTGGGATGTAAACAAGAAATGGCACATGAAAATTAATAGTGTCTTCAAGCAAGATCAAATGCCTTCATTCTAAAAGCTCCAGGAGCAATTAATATTTCGCGGTGAAGATGAGCTGTGGGAAAGGGTGTCTGCTTTCTCTAACATTTTGATTGAATGACCCAGTCCATATTTAAGTGTCAGTTTGAAATGGCTCTCATCAGAACCTTTTTGTAATTGGATGCCTGCTGCAATTTGCACCTTTCACGGGAAATGTTAGTGTACTCATACATTTTGCAGAGGTGGTAGTGTTTCTAATGCTCCAGAGGATACTCTGGGGAAAATACAGCAGTGGTCTAATTGTCTTTCTCTACGACCTTTGTTTTGTTCATTACAGTTCGCCAAGTGCACTACACATTTTCGAGACCCACCTAAGGATACCCGAGCACAGCAGACTAAAAGGGACATTTATCAAAATAATGCACATTATTGCTGCTGCTTGACATATATATTTTTTTTCTAGAAGTATAATCTGTTTAACTTCGAATTACAAGAACATTAAC
Source organism: Tylochromis polylepis (assembly GCA_015107715.1). Classification (NCBI taxonomy): domain Eukaryota; kingdom Metazoa; phylum Chordata; class Actinopteri; order Cichliformes; family Cichlidae; genus Tylochromis; species Tylochromis polylepis. The sequence continues at coordinate 9,760 of VVHJ01003436.1, read as the reverse complement.
ATGTGTTAGCCTCTCATATCTAAAATCATATTAAAATGAATGTAAAACCTATTATTTATTTAGATTATATTTAAAGTGTATGAAAGTGTAGAAGTCTGTAGCAAATATAACTGTGACTCGATGAAGGCCCATTTTTATCACGACGGTGATTTGCTCTTTTATTGATAATGTTTCTTGTTCCTACGCTTGGAAATCTAATGTACCTTTTGTCTAATGTAAGTGTCCTATCCCAGGCTTGCAGGTGATCTAGGTTGTATTGCTTCTCCCATGCAGGCCTCTGAATGTCTCTGTGCAGATGGTAGTGTGGCCACAGCGTGCAGGAGGCAGAACAGCCTGTGCAGTCCATCACCATGTTTGAACAATTCCACCTGTGTGTCCAGGGGAAATGATTACATCTGCAGGTAAGAGGGAGATCTAATAATGGGAACATCATTGTCTCCTTTCTTGAAGATGATTCGCGTTTCTTATGAATGTGTCTCCCTCTGAGAATGAATAAAAATTTGATTTTTTTCCCCACCTTTTGATGTGAGCAGGATTTAAAGTTGTCTTAAAAGCTCTAGGAAGTCATTGTTGGTAGTTGAAACAGAGACTTAAATGCTTTTCCTATGAAAATGTTTCCATTTCATGTCATTCGTTTAATTTGCCTTACATCTGCCGTCTTTCAAGATATCCAGATATTAAACTGTACCAGACCACTAGACAGATAAACTAGTTTAATTTGTTATCAGATAACGATCCGTACGCAAGAAATTTGACTAAATAAGATTTGGCATATTATACAGTACAGTTAATTTGATTCACAATAGTGCTTGATTTGGTATGATATGCTAACATCACCCATTTCAGAAAATGGGTAAAAAATGGTAACCTGATTAGCGATACGCCGCTGTCTTTATCAGAATCAGATCATACGGAAAACTGAATTAGAATCCCAGAAATCTTGTATAGAGAAACAACACAGCATTGCTTGTTAGTGCTTAAAGCTCAAGGTGAATTGATTTTGATGACACTGACCACCTCTCAACAGATGTTTGAGTGGGTTTTCTGGGAAGAATTGTGAAGAAATAATTGACTACTGCGGTCTGCTCAATATCACCTGCCTAAATGAGGGATTGTGCTTGAGTGTAATTGGCGGATATCAGGTAAGTAATTCAATGTTTCAGTCATAACGAAATGCAATAAAGCCCACAAAATATGACTCATGATAAACAGAGTCGACACAGCGTGAACTCATTCATAAGTGTAGTTATGATTCATAAAATAAATGTTCAATGTTTCAGTAGTAAGGTTTTAGAAAATCTTTTTTGTGATAAAAACATGGGAGTAGTCCATTCTCCGTTATTGCATTTGATCATTTCCAGATGATATTTGTCTAAATTGTGTGATCTAAATGGCGTATTGTAACCTTTTGCACTTTTCAGAATTTTCAGCATGTTGCCCTTTCTGTGAATCTGTTTGGTGTGTGATTTGTGTGTCTTCTTTGTGAGCAAGTTTTAGTTTTTCGACTATAAAATCTGCTTTAATGGTGTTTCAGTTATGAACTGGATTGATTTTAATGATGAATGCTTCAGAATGGCAACTATTGCATGTCCCTGAATATAAAGTATGCACAGTACAAATACAGAGATATTGTCTATTGAAGACCTGGTTTAAACATGTTTAAATGGTTTTTTTTTTCCCATCTCTAATGTTGTCTATGTGAAAATGAAATACAAAGAGAATAGCAGAAACATCAGTGGTAGTTATAGGTCTACAGAAGGCAGTAATCTAATTGTAAGTCATTAAATCACAGTGTATATGTGGAAGCTTTGTTCAGACTGACAGGTCCTGGGCTAATTTGCCTCTTAGTTTCTCAGTCTTCTCAAATGTCTGCATTTTTTACAACACCTGAGAGTGCTCCGTAATGCCCCATAGCTCCTAATTATTGTCCATCAGTCTTGTTCCATTAGACCACTAATAGAAGTTCTTTATCTATGATCTACTTTTAGATGCTTTATGTTGGTGCACTTCCAACTGTGGTCAGACATAGTCAAAAATTGTTGCTACTGGCAAGTGCAAGTTTTTCTTTTAATTTTCTTATATTTTTGTGACTTTCGGGGTTTGAATGTGAATAAATATTTACTATGGGTAGTAATAAATTGGTTAGTGTGTCATGTAGAAGCTCCATATGCACAACTAGAGATCAAATCAAATTATTGTGTTTTTTCTCTGTGTAACACCTCGTATCTTTGACAAAAACATCTGAGGGGCACATTTAGAAAGAAACCCTGTTTTAGGCTGTTTGGATGAGATTTTTCTTATTGTCCATCCAGGATTTTAGTCTTCACAACAACATAATTGAATTTGCATTAATGTCAGTATTTAGAAATGGAAAAGGAAAAAAAAGTACTGTGAATTATTTAAAGCTGTTCACTGTGTTGACTGTCAAAAATTATATTCATCTCCATTATATTGTGGTGATGGTAGAAATCTTGAGGTTGGAAAAGTCTCAAAGCCAATTAAACCATCTTTAATATCTCTCAAAGTAATTTTTGGTGAACTGAAATTTATTTGAAGCTGTAATTTAAGCTCTCCAGGCTCAATGTGCATGATTCAATGATTTCTCTCTAATACAGTGTGCTCTGTATGATACATTTTGTTATAGGTTGATGTATACTCTACTATATCACTGATCTTATGAATAATTTTCTGCATTCCTGCAGTGTGTTTGTGCCCCAGGTTGGGTTGGAGAATATTGTCAATATGTAGGTGATGCCTGTCAGATAAAACCAAACAGCTGTTTGAATGGGGCAACATGCATTGCAACAAATCAGCCAACATCTCCCCCTCAGTACACCTGCAAATGTCCCCTTGGCTTTACAGGTGAGATATCTTTGTTTTATTATCGCTTTTTGTTCCTTTTCAGTGAATCTGTCCATCTGTCTGCTGGCAACATGTCTCGGGATATGGGCTAATTTGTACACACAGTTGTGGAATGCCGGTTATGGGATGAGGAATGACTGATTCCTTACTCTTAATTTTTGGGGAAAATCTGTTGTGAAACTGGCAGAAGCTGACAGATACATGCTGTTGACATTTCTTGACATCTTGTTACATAAGCACCAACTAAAGTCAAGACACACACAAAGCCACAGAGTGCTGTCGTTTTCTGAATATTTTACTGTTTTAAGACGGCGAATACGCAGTCCACATGCAAGACATTTGACATGGAGCTTTCATGCTAAGAGCAAATCATAAATTATACATTTTGACTTTTGTTGGTGGTTTAAAGCAAAAGGCATAAAATCCATAAAGAACTTATGAGATGCTCATGTATTCCATTAAAAGTACATAACTGGTATCATGCTTGAATGTCGTCTATAGTGACAGAAATTTTTTCTGTTTTCTTTGTTTTTTTCTCATTAACTGGCAAGTTTCCATTAAAATTTTATGTCACATAAACCGCTTTGAAACGGAAATCTATTCTCCACTGTCACTTTGTCACAGAAACAACACATTATGCGTAGCTAACAGAAAAAGACATACAAATGTGGTCACGGTGTTCATGAAGAGTTCAGACATCAGTCGATCATGTTACATATTTGTAGACACACAGTGTTAACCCAACCTTAAATCCATAGCTAGATCCCCAAACATGAACAAACCTCATAAGAAAATGTTCTCGATCTTGCTGTGGAACTTTTTTAAATTTTAAATACTTACATCAGGTACATGCTAATATCCATGCAACTTCCATGATGTAATCTTGAAACAGTCTCCCTGCCATGGCACATAGCAGGGTTAACATCGTAGTTCTGTTATAGACGTCCAATGCTGTAATTTATTTTTCAAGAATCTGATTTGATTAATATCTCAAAAGACCAAACCACAGCTGGCTCAAGGGCTGCTGTTCCATAGCTGACCTCTGACCTCCTCGGGAAGGAGAACAAAAAGGAAAAAACAAAGAAAACATCCCTGGGGTGACCAATACATTTTTTATTTGCAGTAGTAGTATTAGTACCATTTGTTCTCAATCTGCTGCACTACCTGACGTAGCCTAGAGGCAAAACTTTTTCACTTTGTCTAGAGAAGCACAAAACTAACAACTACAGCTTAGAACATAAGTTTTCTTGTCTCCCAAGTGGAAATTAACACTACAATATCTAATACAGACCAGGGATTTGTGGTAAATTTACAAGCGACACACAGATTTAAAGTAAAAATCCAGTGATATTTGTGAAATGACTTTTTTATTTGTTTTACCTTGAAGCTTATTTATCAGCGGCCTTGCCTGCTTACGGCCTGCTGCTGATTGCGTTTAATCCAAGTAATCTGGCAAACTGCTTCCTAATTATCTGCCAGCTCAGAACATGGGCAAAACTTGTTAAGCTATCAATGACAGTGGTTGAATAAACAATGGAGAGGCACGAAAAAACAAAAGGAGCAGTTTTAGAAAAGAAGATTAACCCTTTTTTATTTGCCATGCTTAAGAAAGGTTGAGCAAATTCACAGAGACAGACAAAATGTGATTAGAAGTTGTATTCTTTATCTCGGTCACAGCTGTCATTATTCTCCATAACAGAAGATCATGTTTGAAGAATTGTTTATCTAAACAGTTCAATCTGCCGAAGAAAGAAAGACTCTTTTCATCTCTTTTACCATTCGATTTCTCAGTTCAATGTATCATGCTTTTATATGATTAGCAAACCATCACAGTGATGCAAAATATACACAGCTCTGTTTAGACCTAGTTACATTATTTAAGACGTTCATCGACACAAAATGGAATGACACAGATTCTCATCACCGCCAAACATTGTGTTTACTGTAAAGGTTGTAATGGTACAGCTCTGAATTGTTCCTCTGTTGTTTTATTACTTAAACAGTCAACACATGTGGTTTTTTTTCCCAATCCGGAGCACTCAGGTTTTGGCCTATAGCACATTTCACAATCTAGCCTTAAGTCCTGACACACTCAGCTGTCAGTCAGATAAGCCCTTACATAGCACTACATGAACATGTTTCACCCCCCCTCCCTGTTCAAAGCTGAAATCTGTTGCCACTTCAGTAATGGAAAATTGTCTCTTACGCCATGGCACTTCTTAGTGACTGATAGAATTCATCATTTTCTGGCATCTCAGGACTTTTGCTCTGGAATTTGTAGCCATGCAGCATAGGAAGGCCAATTTAATTTCAAGCTTCGCCCTGAAACCCCACTGTACTCATCATAGATTATAACTTGGGATACATTACTCAAGCCCCGGCATCCAGGTTTCCTTGTGGAAAGCTTTATTTTTCACATTTTTTAAAATTAACTATAAGGTTAGACACTAGTATTTTTTTTATATATAGAAAAAGTTCAGAATCTACAAAAGATTCAGGACTGTGCATTTAAAAAACAGTGAAATGCGCATATTTTTTTATATTTTACATTTTTTGAAACAGTTGCTATGTATTGGATAACATTGCCCTATAAATCTCAACAATCCACATTATTAAATATTCATTAAAAAGCTGTATAATTGATTTTATTTACAGCCAGAAAGGATTGTAGCTGTTTTCCAGATTTTAGCAGGACAAATTTGTATAATTTGCTGTTGCACTGCATAGCATTTTTTTTTATATATAATGACCTGTACCATCAGCCGTGCAGATGTTATCAATCATAGTGTTTGTGCTGTAGCACGAGGTTGCTGCTGTCAAGGAGGGACTTTCACTACATGTCATTGCATCTCTGTTATTGATGACAGGACTTTTTAAATTAATAACCTGCACGGGAAAGCATCCACCCCCAATCACAGCAGTGGAACTAGCAGCTGCTGAGGCAGCTGAGCACCAAGAAAATCTCTTCTAAGGCAACCTCCGTCCCCCACATCATCTGCTTTTTTTCAGACGGAGCTTGTCATTAAATGTCCATTTTCTTAACAAGAAACCGAGCCCATGCTATCAAGGGTCTGTTTTTTCCTACTACTGGTGTGCATATACTTGGCCTCACCACTTGAATCCTAGAGCATCTTAATAGGTGAATGTTTGCAACCTAATTATTATTTCAGCAGAAATGTTTTAAAACAGTTTCAGGCAACTCTTAAAAAAAAATTGGGGGGGAAATTTGCACAGTCATTTTCTTGCCGAAGGTTTATAGAGAAGATTGATATTATTGTCATATCTGTACACCAAGTATGAAGCTAAAGCCAGCAGCCAATTAATCCAGCTTAGCATAAAAAAACCAAATAAACAAACAAACAAACAAACAAAACACATCTGCCCACCAGCATCTGTCTGGCACCGTCACAGCGATAACAAGACTCCCGATTGTCAATGCCCCGAGTTAAAAAAATAGAGCAGCACATAAGCCCCTAGTCGGGGTTTGTACTTTTTTTTTCCCACAGAGCAAACACTGTAAATATGCATTAATTAGTGTGTTTTTAGACAGAAGCAGGTTAGCTGTTTCCCCCTGCTTTCAGTCTTTATGCTAGGCTGATTCATTCAGGAAAAGAGTGGTTTTTGTAGTGCTGCATTTTAACAATTCACACGAAAGAGGAACTATAATATGTTTGGGTGCAAAGGTCGGGACTATGTGAAAATAGTGTGGTGATATATAATGCTGCTTATTACATCTAAAACCTCTTTCCCCAGGAACAAACTGTGAGACTGAGATCAATGAGTGTGACTCCAGCCCTTGTCAGCACAATGGCAAGTGCTATGACTTGCTAGGGGACTACAGCTGCCAATGTCTTACAGGTATGCGCTATCTCCAAAACTAGACCTTATTGTGGTAAACATGTAGGTAATTTATGTTTACTGTATCCTTGGCTCAAAAAAGCACGGCATTTGGTGGCTTTGGTGGGATGAGCCAGAGACATTGATCATGTCGACACTCTGGATTGAGCCATAAGTGAGGCCATGATGTTGTGTAACTTCCCAAATGATATGGAGTTACAAAGTATAACTTTCAGCCACCTGTTTTAAATCAGATTTACTGGTGCTTCTGTATGTGCTTTTCATGTGTCTTTCTCCCTAGTCATCAAGGTATTCTGCATGATCACCGTCAAAAACAACACAAAATAGGATTTTTTTTAACACTGATATTGATACCGAAATTTGGTGATTTAAAAGATCTGATTTATTAGCCAATATTTTTTCTATCAGACTTGAAAGATGAACAGACTTCACCTTTCAACATTTGTTATGTGTTGTGATTTCATAAGTCCTGACCAAGATAGTATAACGATACAGTTTAAAAGTAATCTTGGTATATTGTCATAAAAAATTGTAGATTAGTCATTTACGCTCTGGTTGCATCAGGTGGTTGTTGTGTTTGTGTACTTCCAAACGGGTGTTGCCAACACAGAAGTTGCCTTCTGCTGGACAAACTGTGCAAAATCAACAATCATAACATGGTTGAAGGGTGTTTCTCCTGTCTCTTTTCCACCGATGTATATGTATTAGCATCTGGCTCTAATCATTAACAATAAAAACCATGTTGAAAGTTAGTGGGAAAAAAGATTATCATAACACCATCAGCAAAGTCTTGTTTGTGTATTTTTTAAAAAATACCTGCATATATCATGTTCCTTCAACCTTTATCATTCTTCTGTACCCCCAGCCTCCCCCCTATGGGGGTTCTGTCCCCCACCAGGGAGCTTACCTGGAAACCAAAGGTGATTAACTTTTGCCAGCAGGGTCTCTGGACTGTGACAAATCCCACCCAAAGAAATGAGCCTGAATTTAGCATGACTTATTTTATCACATGAAAATATACATACGAATATATTTTTATTATATCCTGTTTATAATATTAACTTTTTTTCTAAGTGCTATGTTTTTATTTTATTAATCTCCTTGTTTATAATATTCACATCATGCTGTTGATCACAACATGCTCTACTGAGCCAGATAGAGGAAACAAGGCGCAGCCAGCATCTTTGTCACCTTATTTGCAGGATCAGTTTACACTCTTGGCCTGTGATTGACAGCTGAGAAAAATTACCAAACTCATTGCCAGAGCTCATGAATGAAACTGCATTGCTCAAATATTATACTCTGAAATTCACATTAATATAATTTTCCTGTAATTGCTTATTGTGCCTCACCGGCTGAGTCTGAATTTACATTCACTGAATGGTAACTGATGGACGACTCACGGGAGCTTTCTGTTGTTGGCACAGCACAGTTTCTGTGTCTGGCAGTTGCTTTTGCCCACTTTACTGGAACATTTCACTGCATATACAGACCCAAGACATGGTGGGCAGAGCATCTTTGTGTCCAGGTGACGTTTTTCTCACAAGAATTTGCTTCTGTTATTTTTAGCTGTTGTAGACTCTTGGGGGAAATGTAACACTCGTGGTAATGAAACTCTGTTTGTTCACTCTTGTTCAATTAAACATTAAGCACAACACCAGTGTTAATGACACACAGGTCACAGAGTCTGTTCGCCTCATCAGTTGCTGAAGCAAGCCACATTAGAGTCACAATTTAAGGTGACATTCAGAGGTGGCATTGTATTTTTAGCAACTGATGAACTGCCAGTCCTTGAAGTATCAAAGGTACAACTCCCCATTGTCTAAGACTGTGAATGATACAGTAGCTTGGAGTATTATTCATTCATCCATTTCCTACACAGCTTATTCTTTTAGAGGTGTTGGGGAGCAGAAGACTTTTTATTTATTTTTTTAATAACACACACACACTGGTGGAACTTGATGCTGGTAGAGGCTGTAGCAGCACATGTATGTCATAGACATAACGTCATACCCTAACCATAAAAAGCTGCATATATACACTGAACAGTTTATTTCATTAACTACAGCTATTCAAATGCTTATTAACACAAATATCTAATTAGTCAATCAGCAGCTCGATGCATTTAGGCATGTAAATATGGTCAAGGAAGTCCAAACTGAGCAATGGAGAACAAAGGTGATTTCAGTGACTTTGAAGCTGGCATGGTTGTTAGTGCCAGACGAGCTGGTCTGATTATTTCAGAAACTGCTGATCTACTGGGATTTTCCCACATTACTTTCTCTAGGGTTTGGAGAGAATGGTCCAAAACAGTGAAACTTTCCACTGAGCAGCAGTTCTCTGAGTGAAAATACCTTGTTGTTGTTAGATTAGAATAACCAGAATGCTTTGAGCTGATAGGAACCCAACAGTAACTCAAGTAACCACTCATTACAACCAAGGTTGTACCAAGCCAAAACCACCAACCAACCAAAAGAGCATCTCTGAACACACAAAATACCAAACTTAAACACAACAGCAGGACATCACACTGGGCGCCACTCCTCCAAGTACAGGAAACTGAGACTACAGATAGCATGGATGGACTGTCAGAAATGAACACTAGAATATTTTTAGTATATCTGATGTGTCTCAATTTCTGCTGCAACACTGGGTTAGTAGAATTTTTTCATAAACCACATGGTGTAATGGTTTTGGACGATATTTTATTATTAGACTTTGGGCCGTCTTAATACCAATTGAACATTGTTTAAACACCACAGCCTACCTGAGTATTGTTGCTGGCCATGTCTATCCCTTTTTGACCACAGCATACCATCTACTGATGGCTGCTTCTGCAGAAGTTCACTATTCTCAAATGGGCTCCACTGGCATCACATCTTAATATCAATATGGCTCAAAATCTCTGAGGAATGGTTTCCAGCACCTTGTGAAACTATGCCACAAAGGATTAAGGCAGTTTTGAAGGCAAAAAGAGGTCCAGCCCAGTACAGCAAGGTGTAACTCAGTGGTTCCCAAAGTGGGGGGCGCGCAGAGCCAT
>VVHJ01003435.1:0-11041 GCA_015107715.1 Tylochromis polylepis | reverse complement strand
GAAGTACACAGGGGTGATGAACATGCAGCCTGACCTAGGAAAATAATCAGAACAAAATCATAACAAAATAAATCCAAACCCCTGGGTCACTGACCCAGGACCGTGACAATATGTTTATTTATACTGTTTATTTATTTATGAATTTATTGTGTACACAAGAACAAGAATAACTTAATGTATCGAGCTAAACTGACTGACATTTTTGTATTATTCTTGTGAATTCTTATTGGTCCTGTTTATTTAATGCAGGCCAGGTGACCCTTTTTGGGTTTAAAAAGGATGGCGAGCTAACGAACGGCTGGGAGCCAGACCCTTCCTCCACTGAAGCTTCCCACTGGTCTTGTAGGAAGTTGTCAAAGATGACGCTCTGTCCCCCTCCCGAACTCATTATTCAATTACACTGATTTTCACAACCATACACATCATTTCCCCCGTTTATGGACAATAGCGCTTGGACATTTTTCATGGACACTCAGATAAAATCATGGACTGTATCTCTTCTGTGTGGACCAGTGTTTTTGATATTGTAGTGACTCTTATGAATGGGGAATATTATTGAAATTTAAGAATCTGTATTGCTTGATCTAAGCTACAAGACTATTTAGTCGTCTTTGTGCACTTTAAACCGGTTTTTGATTGAACTGCTGCAACAGGAATGACTATTTAAGTTTTTTTCCCCCCTTTTCTTTCCTTGTTATTTTTCCTTGTTTTTGTTTAAATACATGGTACCTGCACAAGCGCTTTGTGTTGTATTTATTGATTATTGACCAGCAGCTCCAGTAGCCGTTCCTAAATCTTCTGATCAAGTCAATTAATAATAGCCTAATATTCAGTCTAATACCTAGTGTGTGTTAATTCATTAGCACTTCATCAGTGTTACACACGCAAACACGGAAGTGAAAGGTTGCTTCTAAAATCTTTTTGCACCTCATTGATGGAAGAAACACATCAGGATACAAAATGTAATAAACATCTTCAGGTTACAGTATAGGTGTCACGGATTTGCTGTGTGGCAAGCAGGAAGTAGGACCCAAATGCAGGACTCACGAGACGCAGAGGGATGAACTGAGGAAGGCAACTTTATAGTGCTGAGAAAATGTTCCATAAAAATAAACTCAAGAAAACCAAAACTTGAACATGAAGCTAGAAACTAAACACTAGGCAACAGTAGCCTAAGGATGCGAAAAACCTGGCGCACAGCAGAAACACACACAACATATAGGAGTGGCAATGGTAAGGAAAACACAGGGCTTAAATACACAAGGGAGTAATGAGGGAATGGGAAACGGGAGGTAAACACAGCTGGGACTAATCAGACAAAATGAGACAAGGGGATGCAAAACTAGATACAGTAACATAGGACATGAGACTGTCAAAGTAAAACAGGAAACACAAGACAATCGCAAAGACGCAGACTAGACACTGAGACATAGAGACACGACTGACTGGAGAGACAGAGGGAACATGGAGACAAGACAAGAAATGTGGAACACGGGGAAGGCAAAGAAATGGGAACCTAAAGCCTAAGAACAAAGAATATAACATAAGCAGAAAACAATAATGAGAATCAAAACCATAAATAACAATAATGAAGGAATATCAATTAATGCACAACCACAAAACCGTGACAATAGGAAATGTAATATTTAGTTCAGCTGAGAGAGTTTTCATGTATTTTGGCTGTGACAGTGTTACAGACATGCAATGCTTCAGGGGAAAACTCTTTTAGCATGCAGGGTCTACGCCCACTCAGAAAAATCAAATTTATACATGGTCTCTGATAAAAGACGAGTAAAGGAGATCTATCATGTTTCACTTGTGATGAATGGACAAATGCATAAAAAATCTATTTTACATTTTAGTTATGTGATTAGACTGGACCTTGATTTATATGCTAAAAACATCCTGGCTGGGCCTTTACATAGCTTTTATGTGTTTGACTTTGAAACTCAAGAACAGCTGTAGGCATGTGGACCCAGCTGCCTCCTCTGGTTACTGTTAATGAGTTATGTACTGTTAATGGTAAATAAACCAACTGTGAACAGTAACTGCTTGACATCACATTTTCCACTTTTATGTGAAGTCAGCTCTCAGCAGGTGCACAGTTAACAATGTTTCTTCCAGTTTCCCTGAAATAGGTTGTACATTTATAGCACTCTTTATGTTTTGTTGGTTTCCAGGATTACATTTACTGTGCCAGACAATATGAATGTGTAATTTCTCTTTGTATACATTTCTTACAAAACAGAACAATGCATATTTTAAGAAATTTGACAGTGGTATATCAATTTTATGATAAGAGCTAAATGTCTAGAATAAATTAAATTCAAAAGGCACAGCGCCCACTTCTTTCTGCCAGTGCAACTCTGGAAGAACTTGCTCATCACAGAACTTTTTACATTTAAAATGCAAGGGCTGGTAAACAATAGGCATGACAAAGTAGATGAGTTCTCTGTGTACAGAGCATCACTGAGAAAATTTAAGTGATAGTCAAGAATATATTGCTTTTGTGGTCCCATAGATCTGCGGTTGATGTCTCACACTCTTGATATTCAGAGAAATTTTAATGGACAATCAAGGAACACAGACAATGAGCAAAGTATAAGGTAACTTCTTTATTAAATGGAGTTTTGATTAAAATGTAGTTTTATCATTTGACCACACACTGATACAGTGCTTTAGTCTAAACAATTTAAGCATTTTTTAAATTTTTTATCTCACATCCACAGCCAGTTTGGTATCACTAGTTGACCTGACATGACTGTTTGGACTGTGTGAGGAAGCCAACGCAGGGCACAGAGAGAACATGCAACCTCAAACAGGAAAACCCCAGTCAGGGTTCAAACCGAGAACTTTCCTGTGAGGTGACGGTGTTAATCACTATGGACTCAATGTGACTCACACAGATAATATGACAAAAAACTAGAAATAATACAGAAACATCCACACCACGACTGCAGCAGGTTCTAGGGCAGAAACGAGCCAATGAAAAATAAATCTGCAGCATTTTAACTATTTATTGTGCCATGATAACTGTGATGTTTTGAGTACATTTGGTCTTCGAAAGAAAATGAAAAAGCATGACCTCCTGATTTATACTGACCTGAACCCTCAAAGCCAAGTACAGGAGGAGGAATAGTGGATATAATGGACAGTGGATGTTGAACATGGAGCTGCCAGGCAAAAGGAAAAGAGGAAGACCTCAGAGAAGTTTCATGGATGTAGGAAGGAGGGCATGCAGGGGGTTGGTGCGGCAGAGGAGGATGCTAGGGATAGAGTGAAATGGATGCAGATGACCCCTGCTGTGGTGACCCCCAAAGGGAGTACCTGAAAGCAGGAGTTGAATCCTCAAAGCACAAGCTGAGGAGGATGAGGAATGGCAGAGAGTTTTATTTTAATTCTAAGACATTTCGTGTGATGTGGTACTTAAAATAAGTGATTTTAGTGTGCATGGCGGTCACAACAGTGCATTAAATTCATTATTAGACTCAACTGGCTTCTCTCAAAATGTAAATAAGTCAACTCACCATTTCAATAATGCTTTCAATTTATTTTCCTTTAAAAAAAGCATTAGGCACATCAAATGCTCAGGAGCCAATGTTATCTGAGGATTTGTCTCAGGAGGCAGGTAAACATATGCACAGGACTGAAGGAGCCTGTGCGAATTCTGATGCTTACATCTGGACCAGGTTTGGATAGGTCCCAGATCTCTGACTGGGTGACAGCCTTGTCTCTGAGCCAAACTTGGCCAGCTGAGATGGGGGTTGTGGTGGTGGTGGCCAGGAGTGGGGATTAGGGGAGTGTCAGGCATTGACAAGGGCAAACAGGACAGCCAAGTGTCAGAGTGAGCCTATCTCTGCCTTTCTGCCCAATTTTCTCACCCGCTTTGTCTCTTTTTATCTCAAACAAGAACAAAGACACATAATTCAAGCTTTCAGGAATAAAATTGAGTGTTTTTTTTATTTTAATGATTTATTCTGATTGTGTCTTGTTTTTTCCTATTTTCAGATATTTCTGTCCATCAACCATTAAATTCCCAGTTCTAACTTTAGCTACTGTAAGTGCTGTGATTTTCACTCTGATTAAAAGTGAATGTCACATTTAAACTTTTTAATTCTTGCAAATCATTATCAGTGTGCTTGGAGTGGAAATCCAAATTTAAAAAAGGAAGCCAAACATTCCAACACAATAGTCCTGCCTTACAACACTGTGGTGAAATCAGTGAAAGAAACAATGTTGTCATCAGTTTTCAGCTTTCTTTCATTTTGTCTATGTGCATTTGAGAACATGTGTGTGCAGTGTTAAATGTGTGTTTTCCATGAGTGTTTTAGTTATCTTTGTTGGAGTCTAATCTGCTTTCTTTGTGAGAAACACAAAGGCAAGGGTTTCCCATAAACCCCAATAAATATGATTAAAAGTGGTATAGAGGCACCATGCAGCAGCTGCAGACCTCCCAAAAAGCTGTAATTACTTTTCCCTTCATCTTTCCCTCTCACACCCTCTCCTAGAGTCTGATTACTTACCTAGGAGAAAATCTAATTGACACAGCAAATTGGAAAACACACTCTGAGAACTTCAGCACCAAGCCATTCGATCCTGACTAGATAATTGGGAGAAATATAACTTTGCACTTTGCTAGGTCTTTGTGGGAAGGTTTAGAAGGGGATGTGATATCTGTCTTTTCAGACTGCTGATTAAAATCAAATAGAGTCAGTAATTAAAGATTGGACCACCACTGGGAAGGCTAAAGACCGAGAAAGAAAGAGGATGAAGAGCTATTTGTGAAGGCTTTCTTTACTTTGTTAAGGTGCACACGAGACTCATGTTGGAGTTCTTTTTGTTGGCTCTGTTTGCCTGTGTGTTCATTTTGTTCTTATTTATTTCTTCCTTATCCCGACTCTGGTACTGGTGGCAATGAGAGGAGGGGGCTTTTCTCTCAGGTGATAGATAAGCTCTGTCAATTTCACTTCAAGGTTTTGTAGGGAATGGAAGTTTTGGGTCAGTGGTGGTGTGTTTGCTTTTTAGACCACAGTTTGTGTTTGTTGTTTAACTTTGGTTGAACTTTTGCTGATGTACTTCAATTCATAAAAGTTCATTTGGCCTCACTGTACAAGGTGAAGCAGTTTATCACTGTTTACTATTTGCTATGTTGTATATATGCTAAAAGACTGTCAAGACCATTCTTATTACTTTCACTTCATCCAGTAAGAGATACTATAGAGCAGTCTTCTTAAAAGGCCAGCGTGTGTGATTTCATGCTATCCAACTATCTGAATACCTCTCCCTTTCCACGTAAGTAGGAGACTTTACATGGGTCATCACTTCAAAATAAAACCACAAAAGGCCTTATCCTGCTAATGCTAGCTAGCCTGGTTAGCAAGCTACATCTTTACATTTTAAAAATGCAATGCACAGACATATAAATAAGCTAATGAGTACCAAGCAGTATAACAGTAGAATTTCACTTAGAACGGTACAGATCATTTGCACCACATAGCAAGCGACTGATAATGGTTCTAGAAGCACCAAGACCACAAGCTCAGTAACGCGGTCCAGTTTGAATCAAAGTATACAAGTGTTCTCTGGCCACTATATTGCCCTTCGTTTGTTCAATTTTTGGTGAGCCCATGTGAACTGTAGCCTTAGTTTCCTGTTCTCAGCTGACAGGAGAAGCACCTGGTGTGGTCTTCTGCTGCTGGCCATTCTCCTCTGACCTCAAGGTATTTTTTTCCTAGAGAAATGCTGCTCACTCACTTTCTTTTTGGACCATTGTCTGTAAACCCTAGAGATGGTTGTGTGGAAAAATCCAAATAGACCAGCAGTTTCTGAAATACTCAGACCAACCCATGTGGAAATAACTGACTTTGAATGTGGAATAATTGTTATCACCCTTCTTCCCCATTCTGATGCTCACTTTGAACTTCAGCAGGTTGTCTTTATTACCTCTATGTGACTAAATGCATGGAGTTGCTGCCATGTGGTTGGCTGATTAGGTATTTGTTTTAATGAACAGTTTGAGATACATACCTAATACATTTGGCCATTGAAGGTATTATAGATACTTTTATATATATATATATATATATATATATATATATATATGAGTAGTTTTCAAATATTCAAATTTTAAAAAAAAACAAATGCATTTTTTCAGTAGTAAAAAAAAGTAGTAAAAACCTTTTTCCTACGTTTTGCTTTTTTTTAAAAAGACATATAACATTTAACATATAACTGTCTGCATAAAAAAATGCAGACCATCTGTGTTTTAATTAGCTAAAGTCATGTAATGGGAATTAGGTAAATTAAGGTAATAGAACTTGAGAAAATTAAGTTGAATGTAAAATTTCTTCAGAAGGACAGTCAGCCAGACAAATGTGCATTCCTTCTATATATTTTTGTGTTTGAGTTAACTGAAGAGGCTCTCCAGTTAACTCAAACCTACAGCTGCTGAAAATGTTTCACACCAAAGTAGATAACAAAGAGAATTTGGGATGCACATCGAAATGACAGCAATATTAATCATAAGTCTACATGGATAGAAACTGAATTAAATACTAAGCAATGTCAGAGAAAGAAATGCTTTTCTTATTATAAATACTCTATTCATCATGTTTTAAAGCCCGTAACTCCATTGAACATATATTAATGACACACAGCATAATTTACATCATGTCTCTTTTCTTCTGATTACAACAGAGTTTTATGGGAGTTTTATTTCTCTCACAATACATCCCTGATAGTTTGGCAAAATGCTAGTTTTGTTGGTATAATAATATGTGTATATATTATATGTATATAATATAGTGGGTTTTTTTCCAAGTCAAAATTGCTCAGACAAGCAGAATTAATTCTTTTAAGTTCAAAATTACATTTTAACTTAAAAGAACTTGTTTTAATTGAAAACATGTTTTTTTTATAGTCTACATATAAAAAGAACCTTTTTCAATAAAGGCAGTGAAGGCATTAAGTCTCATGCAACTGTGGACAATGTCCATTTTAAAACTAACATACACACTCAGAGTTAAAGACTGATGCTACAGACCAAGCTCTGCAGGATTTCAACAAACTGATTGCATGAGACATTTCTTCAAAATCAGCACACATGAGTGAGAGTTGTTCTTCAGGTAAACTGTCTGGTGAGAAAACAAGAAACTGCTAGAAATTCCCTTTGTTGCTGAAGAAAAGTTGCAGGCATGTCAGAATTGTACAACTCTGACCAAAGGCTAAAGAATGCTAAGGAGCACTCCTATTAGAAACTGTACAGCTCAAATTTTAAAAAGACATTTACTTTGATTTTGTATGGAGCTACAGCTCACTCGGTTGTTTTTCACTTTTCCTTAGTAGAAAACTAAATTCCAATCAGCAAATGGGCATGAAGAGTAAATTAATGCTTCTACAATATTGATGTTTTCGTGCCCAATGGCTGCATCACATCCACCTGGAGTGTTTGACCTTTGGTTGCTCTCTCTGTCTGCTTGACTGTACAGTGAAGCATGAGGGAATTAGCCTAGTTAGTGCACATGTCCTTTGCCACACCTCTTCTCTTCCCAACGTGTAAGATTTGTGGCAGGCAGGCTCCTTAGGGTGCCTTCCCCAGCACAGTGACCCCACTGACAGCAAGAGGGGAGGGACAGTGTAGATGAAACACTGAAGAATACGAAAATGGATTTGTGTGAGGCAAAGAGGGACAGAGGACAGAGAGGCAGGGTGCTTGTATGTGAGAAAAAGAAAGATAACAGATAGAGAGAGAGAATGAAAAAGCTGGGCAAGAGGGACACAAAGTGAAAATGAGACAGAGATGGAGTAAGCTGAGTGCAGAGTACAAAAAGAAAAAAAAATAAAGTGACAGAGAGAGAAAGGTGTGACAACTAGAGAGTAAATCTAGAGAGACAAAGGGCCAAAAAAGAAGGAACAGAGGAGCAAAGCTGAGTGCAGCTGTGACTGTTGCTGCATGGAACACCCCTACAGGCCATCACAGACCAGTCCTCCAAATGTCAACCCGGTCAGGACCACCCTGGGAAGCCAGCAAGACCCCCCCTGGGAACTCCAGGAAAGTAGATAACAACTGACATGGGAGAGCTGAGCGGCCACTTGCACACACAGAAGCACAGTCCTGCCTCCTCTTGTACTTTGTGATCCAGAAGCAAACATGTCCAGGTTAGTTGTGTTGTCAGGTCAGAATTTTTATCCCATTATATACATGGTTCAAACCCTGTTTTCACTCTCTCTGTTGCAGCTAAAGCGGGCTTGAGTTTTCTTCAAAACCTAATTCTCTGAGTCTAGGAGGAGACTTGGTTTCTGCCATACTTAGAGGAAGATAGAAGGTGATAGTAAAATGGCCTCATTCTTTCACTGTCTTACTAATGCAGAGTTGAAGAAGAAATGAAAACTGTCCTGTTGAGGAAGCTGTCAGGGAGCAGAGAGATAGAGAAGGAGCTAGTCTAGAGATGGAAATCCACAGGCAGAGATAGAGAAGCAGAAAACAAAAGAGATAGACAGAGTGGGAACAAAACATCTTCTCTAAGCTCTGAGACATAGGAAGAAATTAGAGCCAAGGGAAGATGAGAAAAAAAAGGATAGCGGGAAAGAGCAGTCTGATTAATTGAGACAGAGTCAACTGACCGCAAGTCATTAAGCTGCCACTGGGCTGAGCGCCAGTCACTATTCATTCTCCTCACTACTAGTCTCTGTTCCTCCGCTCTGAGCCCTGGATCATCCCTGCGTCACCTCCCTGCTTCTTTCACACACTCTGTAACACATGGACATAATTCCTTATAGACAGGAAACTATTCTCAAAAAGAGCTTTTGTCTTTAGGCATCCACTAGGAAGGATCATTTATGATGGCTGTTCTTGTGTATGAGATGATAAATGATTATTGTTTCACTGCGCCAAGACCAAAAATAATGCTTTTTACCTGTATTAAGACATACAGACCACTGATGACATAAAGCTCGTATTAGTTTGTGGTATAAGGCAGGTAGTCTTTGGAATCCCATTTCATGCCACCATTGTGTCTCTGACTTACTACTTACAATTTTTATGTTGTATTTTGTAATTGTGTAAACATTATTTATACATGAAAAAGGCAATAAAGGTGGTTACTAAAATAGTTGTCTATTGGAGAAAAAAAAAGTAGCAATTAGGAAAATTAGGAAAGCACCTAAATACTTAAAATAAAATAATCTGTTATTGTTTAACAATGCAGATTTGACCTCAATTATCAAAAGCTCATTTTGAGTCCATTTAAATACTTTGTGTCATATCCTGTAAAATCATACTTTTGTAGATGGGCTGTCCAGTGAGGACCACTCACCTCTAAAATCCAGGTGTTCATGAACTCCGAAAAATACTTTAATTAAAAAAAGTAAATTAAAAAATATATGAATAAAATATTTAAACACACACACACACACACACACACACACACACACACACACACACACACACACACACACACACACACACACACACACACACACACACACAGCTGAATTAAAAAGGCTTGGGAACTGTGAGAACTGTGTCTAGAACTGGTTAATTGACAATATCTACAGGGGGATTAAAAATAGCACTCTAACGACAACTCATACATATTAATCTGAAACTGCTGGTGCAACCTGCACCAACTGAACTTGCCTGTTTACCCAAACCTGACAATGTAGTCAGCTGATTGTACTCTCTCCAAGATCTGAATTTTCTCCAGGAAGGCTTTCATTGTTTCATTGTTAACATGCTAAAGGAGTTATTATTCTTCACACTATACTCTAACACCTCTACATCAGAAAACAGAACAGAAACAACAGAAAATGTATCTGCTGAGATGATGAATCACAGAATAATTTACTTTTCTACTTGCAGTTGCTACATCTGTTTTAACTCATTTGTACATGTGTGTAACTTTCACTTTGGTGTTATAATTGATATCTGTTTTTAGATTTCACGAAGCAAGCACTACCGGCCATGCTTGCCCTGAAAGAATATAATCTTTGTCATTCTATTCATATGAAGGGCTGCCTTTAATGGCTCATTGTACCCATTTCCAAATCACTTTCGGGCTCAAAGTAAAATTGGTGAGGCTAGCTCATGCTCACTCAGTTTAGTCCATTTAGATAGCTTTCAGTCAAAGACTAAAAGTGAGAGCTGGTGAGAGCATGGTGAGGAGATATTAACTAAAGTTTTAGCATTAGTTTGATTAAAGCTCAGTGCACTCTGTACTAGGTAATTTATATCTTAAGCTACTTTTACTTCAAATTTAATGCTTACAAAACCTTAGCATTTTATTTAGCGTTTTTGATTTAATCAGCTGACAAGCTGATTAAATCAGTATTGATACAAGGCAGCATTGCTACAAGGTTACAAGGATCAAACTGTTAACAAGAAGGTAAGGGCTTTCTCACAACCTTCTTTTTCCTCACATACTTTATCCTGGTTTGTTACATCCTGTGAGGCTGTGGGAGTGTGTGGGTGGGATGTCTGCCCGCTTTCTCCGCCTCCTCCTCTCTTGCCACTCCTATCCCTTCTGTCTCTCTCACCCTTCTCTCTCCCCAGGACACAGCTGCTTTTGATGAGCCTCGTTTGCCACCTGGGCCGAGTCAGCAATCACCTCTGAGGCTATATAACCTGGGGATGAACTGTGAGCAAGGGGTGTGTGTGGTTTTTCTCCCTCTGTGACTCTACAGGTTTTCGGTTAGGTTTTGGACAGACACCCTTCCTCGAGCAGTGAGTAGGTGGGCTTGTGGGCCCTGGAAGTGACTCCCCGTGGTGAGGAGTGACGTGGGAAATGCCTCCCTTATTTATTTGATAGGTTTCTTTGTTGCTGTGCCTGTTTTTCATATTTCTTTGGCGTTAATGGTAAAGCGGCGTTGCCGTCTCTTTAAGTTAAGATTATTTGTAATCCAACTATATTTTTCTTTTGTAATAAAACCATATTATTATCGCACAACTCTGTCCGTTTTTCCTTTCCATTCCATTTCCGGACCCATTTGTTACTGGTCCCCACACTTACACGCCTAGACCTCTTCGTGGGGATGTAACAATGTG
>VVHJ01003433.1:11907-36341 GCA_015107715.1 Tylochromis polylepis | reverse complement strand
GGGCAGCCCTGGCAGAGTCCATCACCCACCGGAAACGAGTCCAACATTGCCGGCTATGCGGACCAAGCTCTTGCAATGGTTGTAAAAGGATGGAATGGCCCGTAACAATTGGCCAGACACCCCATACTTCCGAAGCACCTCCCACAGGACACTCGGAGGGACAAGGTCGAATGCCTTCTCCAAGTCCACAAAACCCATGTAGACTGGTTGAGCAAACTCCCATGCACCCTCAAGTATCCTTGAGAGGGTAAAGAGCTGGTCAAGTGTTCCACGGCCAGGACGAAAACCGCATTGTTCCTCCTGTATCTGAGGTTCAACTAACAGATGGACTCTCCTTTCCAGCACCCTGGCATAGACTTTCCCAGGGAGGCTGAGGAGTGTGATCCCCCTATAGTTGGAATATACCTTCCGGTCCTCCTTCTTAAAGATCTGCCAATCCAGAGGTACCGCCCCTGATCCCCATGCAACATTGTAGAGGCATGTCAACCAAGACAGCCCAATAACATCAAGAGCCTTCAGGAACTCAGGGCGGACCTCATCCACTCCAGGAGTTCTGCCACCAAGGAGTTGTTTAACTGCCTCAGTGACCTCGATCCCAGAGATAGACGAATGGTTCCCCTCGTCCCCAGACTCTGTTTCCTCCATGGAAGACATGCCAGTGGGATTAAGGAGGTCCTCAAAGTATTCCCTCCACTGCCCGACAATTTTCTCAGTCAAAGTCAGCAGCACTTGACCCGTGCTACACACAGTGCAGGTCAAGCACTGCTTTCCCCTCCTGAGTCACCTGACGGTTTGCCAGAATCTCTTCGGGGCAGTCCGAAAGTCTTTTTTCATGGCCTCGCCAAACTCCTCCCACACTCGAGTTTTTGCTTTGGTTCGGGGATTACCACCAAGACAGGCACCAACCACTTTGCGGCCGCAGCTCAATGCAGTGGCTTCGGCAATGGAGGTGCTGAACATGGTCCATTCTGAATCATTGTCCCCAGTCTCCCTCGGAAGGCTGTTGAAGCTCTGCCAGAGGTGTGCGTTGGAGATCTCTTTGACTGGGGCCTCTGGCAGGCATTCCCAGCGCACCCTCACTATAGATCTTAGGCGCACCAGGTCTTTCCAGCATCCTCCCCTGCCACCTGATCCAAGTCACCACCAGGTGGTGATCAGTTGACAGCTCAGCCCCTCACTTTACCTGAGTGTCCAGAACATATGCCTGCAGGTCTGGTGATATGATTACAAAATAGATCATCTAGATCGGCCTAGAGCATCCTGGTGCCACATGCACTTATGGACACTGTTATAGTTCATTGTTGTGGTTGGGATTGTGAGCTGTGACATGTATGACTCCTCCCATCGGGAGTGTTTGGGTGTGTGTCTTCTGTTTATCTCCTCCTCCAGGCTGGATGGATCAGGGTACCCAATTGGCTGATTCAAACCGACTCCCGAGGTTGGTGATTAGATGAGGGATTGGCCAGCAGATTTAAATGCCAGCTGACAGCCACCGCCGCCGGCTCGCCTTGTCTCCACTATCTCCAACAAAGTGCCAGCCAATTATGAGTAATTTGAGTTCTGTGTGTAAACCCTGAGTTGCAGCTTTCGTAACCTGTGAGATATCTTGTATTGAGTTATGCTGTGTGAGCTGGAGCATCTTTGTAAATAGTTGTTGTAAACATATCCTGTAAGTTATTTTCACTATACATACTGAGCACTGCAGCAGGTAGGAGTGAGAAGCCCTTTTTGTTTGTTGAACCTTTTTCTTGCAGTGTCCTGCTGGTGGAGATCTCAGGCTGCCTTTCCTCATGGTAGCCCTCCCTCAGGACGTTATCCATTTGAAGCAATGCATTATCAGGGATTGTAACATTTAGTCCTTTTATCTGAATCATGTTTTTGGGTGGGAGTTAGGTTAGGAAATTGTCTTTTGTTTGTTTTGTTTTGGGTAGGGAAGCTTAGGGAAATTAGAGATCTTTTGTTTGTTATTTTGGGCACGGCTCACGTCCAAGGCAAATAAATTGCTGCTTGCGACATTCATCTGTCAACTGGCCTTTCTTGGGAGTGGTTGGAGTGGGGACAGTCGCATCTACATGTTGGGTCCTGGTCATCCCCTAGGCCGGGTCGTAACAACACTCTTATGTTCGAATATGGTGTTCGTTATAGATAAACTGTGGTTTGCACGGAAGTCCAACCGCAAAACACCGCTCGGGTTCAGATCCGGGAGGCCGTGCCTCCCAATCACGTCTCTCCAGGTCTCACTGTCGTTGCCCACACAAGCGTTGAAGTCTCTCAGTAGGACAACAGATTCCCCAGGCGGAGCACCCTCAAGCACCCTACACAGGGACTCCAAGAAGACTGGGTACTCTGAACCGCCCCTTGGTGCATAAGCGCAGACAACAGTCAGGACCTGTTCCCCGACCCGAAGGCACAGGGAACAAACCCTCTCGTCCACTGGGAAAAACCCCACCGTACAGGCAGCAAGCTGAGGGGATACTAGGATACCTTCCCCAGCCCCCCCGCCTCTCACCAAGGGTAACTCCAGACTGAGACAGAGTCCACCTCAGCGCACGGCTGAGGTGAGCCTGACTATATCTAGCCGGTACCTCTCAACCTCACGCACTAACTCAGGCTCCTTCCCCACCAGAGAGGTGACATTCCATGTCCCAATTGCTAGTCTTGGTAGCCTGGGATCAGTCCGCCAGGGCCTCCGCTCCTGGCCGCCACCCGGCACACAATTCACTCGACCCCTACGGCACCTCCTGCAGGTGGTGGGCCTGCAGGAGGATGAGCCCATGTCCCTTTTTTGGGCTGTGCCCAGCCAGGCCCCATGGACTAAGGCCCGGCCACCAGACGCTCACCCTCAGGCACCCTCCCTTGGCCTGGTTCCAGGACAGGGCCCCGGTAACCCTATCCTGGGCAGGGTGAACTGTTCCCTCGATGTTCTACTCATAGGGGTCTTCTGAATCGCTCTTTGTCTGGTCTGTCACTCAGGACCAATTTGCCATGGGAGACCCTACCAGGGGGCAAAAGCCCCCAGACAACATAGTCACTGGGTTCCCTGGGACACACAAACCCCTCCACCACAACAAGGTAGCGATTTGTGGAGGGGTCCTCATATTTAACCATATTAAAACAATGATCCAAGACGAGCCACTTATAATTCCCTGCATAGCTGCTAGATATGTTACTTTATACACCTACTCTGACGTATTTCAATTAAATGTGACTTTTTTATTCAGAATTTATTAACACATAAATCTTTCATCTTCTTCAGAAGGGCTGATAAACACATCAACACAACATATAACAATTTTGTGTAAAATGCATCTATAGACATGTCATAAAAACATGACCAGTCTGATTAAAGAGCTTTGCCAGCCTCTGTGATTAAATATAAAATACCCAACTTAACTTACTACTATCACAAATAAGAAGCCCGGTGTACTGATTGTTACTATTTAGTCTCATCATTAGGAGACAGCTAAACCATATCATTAGCCGTGCTGAGTCAAATCAGCATCAATTCTCTTATTTTCCTTAGATGTTGCTGAACAAAAGCTTCAGAAGACACAGGTACAAACAAGAAAGGACGTAACATTCTACTGCAGTTTGTTATTGCCTATTCACACATCAGTCCTGGAAGTCACCTTCAATACTTCAAAAAGGCCTCTAGTGAAAATGATTCTGTGCACAATTGAAAAAAAATCGATATATGTATATATGTATCTTAAGAAATACTGAAGAATAACAAACGAAACATCCAACGTGATAAATTGGCTCTGGTGAATTCTTCCTCAAGTAATTATTCTGGAACGCTTATTGTTATACAGACTTGTTGAATAGGGATCTGGGTCTGCCTCTGGAGATACCGCTGATTTAATTGAACTGCATTCAGCGGCTGTCTTTCATTTTTACTTTTTAGTCTCAGGTTATTCTGATGCTTGGTCATATATGGTCATTTTGCTTTTTTGTAATATAATACAATGAGAAGTAATCGCGATTCAAGTTTATTCAGGTGGACGCAGAACTTCAATGTGACTGATTTTATAGCTCAAGGCTAGCATGCAGGTTAAATAATTCATAAACTTAATTTGCAGGCTGGAAATGCTCACACACACTAATAACATCAGCCTTGTTTACAGAGTTATGAATCGCTTTCTTTTTTTTTTGTTTTTTGTTTTTGTTTTTTTACGTTCAGACACAGCTTTTTTTTTTCTAGCAATTTTTCACTGCTTAGATGCAGCATGCTAACATGCATAATTTGAAAGCACTCAAATTTCATCTCTGGCCACTATTTTAAAGTGGCACAAAAAACAGAAAATGTAAAACTGTTTTTTTTAATTTTGTTTTGTTGTATTTCACTGCCAAGCACAGAATCTCAGTATCTTGTGCAATGCCAATTTATAGCTACTAAAAAAAAACTAGAACAAATATACTACAAGTATAGAATAATAATTTGAAAGAGAGTGCATCTTTTCCTCACTCCCTAGCTAGCATATGCACTTAAAGCAGCATAAACAATCAACATCTATTCTTTCTAAATCAGGAGCATCAGTAAGCCAGCCTGCATTGATCTTACGTGATTGAATTTCATTTAATTGCTGTAAATTAGTAGAAGTGATTCTTGGAGTATCTGTTGTCCACATCTGCTGTACTGTTCCTTCAGATTATTAGATTTCTGCAGCCCCTGAGTGCGATGCCTAAGTGCTGTGCCATTATGCATGGGTATCCATCGTGTTTACATTTTTGTAAATCACATGGAAACAAGTTTAGGCTGCAACAAAGTAACCCCATTCAACTTGTATGTTATGACTCAGTACTTTCTGATATAGGAAAATGATGGATTACAATGGATCATCCATCCAGTCTCATTGGTGTTATGCCACATTTTACTGCCTGATATTACTATTTGTGAAGAAAGCTGCAGTGGAAATAAAACTGAAACAGCTTGCCTTGGTGCAGTCACGCACCAAGATTAATCAGATCTGTACTTATATATTTCAGTCATGATGGTACACGTTAAATTGGAATATATAACATCTGCAGAATCTGCAGCTCAGAGGTGTTTTATAAACAAGTGATTCACCATTTAAGCAACGAGAAACTTTACATGGTTCATTCCATTTGGAGAGATAGCTGTTGTAACTTGATAAGGTCAGTGCCGCAACTGGCTAATAGGGATTTTATCCATCACCATATCCTACAATTTAATCCGAAGAATAAAACTGGCACATTCTCAAAAAGGAAGTTTTAAAATTCTAAACACTTTTTTTTGTGACTCTATTTTGATGTATGGTAAAATGTTAAATAAATGTACCATAAAAAAGCAAAACATGAAAATGACTTATTAGGTCAGTAGTAAAGATGGTTGCTTGAGTGGATATCTTTACCATATAGCTCATGCTAATGTTAGATTGTATTATTCCCTATTTGAAAGTTTAAAATAATTTTGTATTACAGCTTTTCGCCTGCTGTAATACACATATGTTTTACTGTTAATGCACAATGTAACAAATGTTTTCATAAAGTATACCGTAATTAGCCAAAGAATTTGTTAAGGGATATACAGTATAAACGATGTACATAGCTACTATGAGATCATAGACTGGGTTTTGAACTCCGATTTGAAGCCTCAAGATTAGCATTTATCATCTTACAAATAACAACTTTTCAAGCATAAGTCATTAGCCATTGAGCATACATGGATGATAATCTCCAATTCTTAAACATGGTATGATCAAGATTTACAAAACAGACTTTTTAAAAATTATTGTTAAGTATGACCTAAAATGAGCAAACTCATAAACTTAGCAAGAAAGTGTTGACAGAGGTCTAAAGCCTGTTTCCCATAAACCTCTATAGCAACCACAGCTATCTGGTGGCCTTCAGATGAAATGTAGGTTTAAGGCACTTTTGTATAGGCTTAATTTTTCCAACCGGGGAAGTACATCCTTGTTTTATACAGACCATAGGTAAGGGCCTAAATGCTAATGTTAATGCTGGCTAAGAGCTGCTGAGTCAACAGTTAATGTAACATGAATGTCTGGCTGAGTAAGTTTGGCCAAAGTGACAAAAAAGACATTTGGGGAGATAATACGTTCTTCTATCTCAAATATAATGTAGGTAAACTTATTTGGGCTATGCAAACATTTTGCAGTGAGGGGGTGAAGGTGAAAAATAAAATCTTTCCAAGTGAGCTATACTTTTGTTACTATAAACACTTTATTCTTTTTCTCATCTGAAATAAATCATTTATTTTTTTAAATATCACTAAAATCTCATCTTTCTACTAACCATCTCCTCTAATCCAGCACAAATAATCCAGTCCAGTTTAAGAATAACATCAGAAGGAAAACTGGAGCTAAAATAGGGCTAAGGCTTGGATCACTGTGATCAAATATATTTCAGGCCTGTTTATAAGCTAATCAAGTTTTCAGTGGGATTTTACTGTTTTCAAGAACTGAATATTTTCAAGGAGATAAAAAAATGAACATCTTAAAACACTGAATTGGGGTCATTAAAAACTAAGACTATTTATCACATGCTGAATTTAATAAGTATGACAAAATGGTCAAAATCTCAACCTGATGTTGCATTTAGATTAGTTTCATTGTGAAAAAAAAGCATGTGTCTGAACTGGCATCTTCTAATCAGCCCAGTTTTTTTCCCGTGGTAATTAAATAAGTATTTAACCTCTGCAGTGGCTTTAATGATTGTTTTTATGCAATTTGTTTTTGTGTGCTGCTCAGAGACACTTTGCTTCAAAGCCTTTTGGATGCTCAGAAACTGCCTGCATCAGGAGAGTCAAAGGACATGATCACATGCAGCATGAATTCGACCCCAGGTAATTTTAGAATCTTTTATGATTTTTATAGAAAGGAGTGAGAAAGAGTGAGAAGACACAAGAGAACGATGAAAGTCATTCAGATGACAGTGCAGTCACAGAATGATTAAAGATCTTTACTGCTGATAGGTTTCTTGAACATAATGAAAATGGGAGGAACATAAGTTCTGATTACTTAAACAGTCAAGAAAGACTATGAAAATTAAACTGGATTAAATTGTCCAAATATTTCCAAATTTAACTGTGTAGGTATTTTATTTAATAAACACACTGATTTTGGCTCTGAATACCACCAGCCAGCCCACACCTGCCCAAAAGCTTTTGAGTAAACTCTTTTGAAAATAAGCTGTTGGATACAATTGTACATGGAATAAGCTTCATGCTCTGTGGTATCTGTTTACATTTTGCAAATGTTTTTTTTTTCTTTCTCACAGTAGCTATTCTAGTGACATTGTTAAATTAGGTTGTCAAATACTATGTTGCCTCATAATGAAACCCATGTAACACTCGTTTCACTTTTGTTCTCTGTGTTCTTACAACACTTACAGCTATGCTTAGCATTTGCTTATGATAAAGAAGAATCATATCTAATCTAGCATTTACTTGCTTATGGTTGTGGTAAATTGCAGGAATAATCACATTTGTACTACACAGATAGAGCTGCAGTACACGTTAACTGTTCTTAGTGTGACAATACAGTATAACATTATAGGCGTCAGTGCCAATTTTCAAACCTGGACTCAGTTATAACTGGTCACATACTGCTGCTTAGTCAGGACCTGCGTGCATCATAGTGCAAACACTGTGTATCCCTTTAGCACCATTTTACAATGCATAGGTCTGAGAGGCTTCAATAGAGTGCACTCAGCATTTAAAATAATTACAATAAGAGTAGAGGCAAATGTGGTACGATAGCATTATCACAGTCATGTAGAAAGTGGAGTTGCCTTGGATTAGGTGCTTAACTTCATGAAGGTTTGTATTTTCATCCAAACCACGATCTATTTGTAAATCTGAGTAGTTTTGGTTAAAACCAAACAGCAGCAGAACAAGGAAAGTATTAAAGAAACTAAATTCAATTCAAAGTGTAAAAATACTCTGTGTGTCTCTGTAACACTCCTGTCTCCTGGCTGGAAGCACTACAACTGTGACACTGGAAATGCACTAATATAGTACTTCCTACATTTAGACAGAGACTTCAATAAATGCCACATTTATTGACAGTGTCATTCGTACAAGTGGTTGAAAAAAGGCTTTGTGGAACTTAGGTGGCAGCAGGTGACAGGTTTCTAGAAAACAGAAATAAAGAGGTAAATAATTCTGTCGTGTCAAAAAGTTACCAGATGACAGCAGGGTATGTAATAATCCTTATCTGTCATTTTTGTCCTTAACTTTTCACATAAAGATTTTAAACTTACAAAAAGTAGAGCTCTTTCGTGTATGTCTACTTAGATCTGTGTGTATATATTAGAGTTTGATTTATTAAACACCAGGAACATTAGAAATAAAATGGAGTCAGCTAAATGTACCTCTTTTTTATTAAACCAATTATAATTTAATTATTTTAGGAATTATGCATGATTAATTTTTTTTTTTTAAATTAAGATTAAAACCTGAAGTAACAACTGCCGTATCCCCAAGGGCTATTTCTACACCCATTTCAGAAACACTGCACCGCTGTGCAAGACTTGCTGATAAACTTTAGGCAACAAACAATTATGACAGCAGAGGAACTTTAGAATGATGGATAGGCAGCATAGAAACAATGTGCCTTCTTCAATACAATATAAATGATTTGTACTGTACCATAATGAGAGAGAGCTCTGGCACACCAGAGGCCAAATAGTTTGGATTAAGTGGAATCTAAAATAGGTCAGCTTTTTCCTCCGTGGTCAGATTTAATCAGAGTTAAACTTTTCATAAGATAGAGCATAATGCCACCTTCAAAAATCAATCTAATTTAAAGGAATTACTAATCAGGCTCTGGTCAATTATTTGCTTTTATCAATATCTGCTATCTAAGTTATACTGCATCAGCTTATTTGAATTTCATAACCAAACAGTAATATTCTCGCTCATAAGATCATATGAATATTATGTAAAAGGCTTCAGGGAGCTCACACTGCAATGTGAGTTGCTTTCCCTGAAATGGCAGAATGCTTGGAAGGTGCTAATTTTCTTCCCCCAGAGGTGCAGAGGCCACCAATCCTTTACCTTCATTATAGAGCCGATGCAATGATGAACTCTTTGTCTTGGAGGCAAGTCATTTAACCTCCTCTTACCCCAGCCATTCAGTTTGTCACTGCGCAGTCATGTCATGGAAATGCCAGAGGAGTGGTGGCGCAATGAATGTCATATGAAAGTCAGGGGACTGAGAGAAATTAAGTTGTCAGTTCAAGATAAATTTTCCATAATGGAGTTTGTGATTAGAAGGTATTACACAAAGCACATGACCACTGGGGACTTAATCATATGGAAATACAGTAGAAGATAATGAAGACAAAGTGGCTGAGGACAGAACAAAAAAAGAACAAGAAGATTCCTAGCTAATAATGACATAAGTCTGAACACTGGCAAATGCTGAAAGGCTTTTTTTATTCCATTGTAACTTTAGCAATCTTTGTTATTCACAAAGTCGTAACTGAAAAACATGGGCAGACACAAATAATACCCCCAGTAAAGTTACTGCTACAGTTCTGATCCTACCTCTGAACAGCAAAAAAGTAAGTCTACAGAATAGCAAAATAGATAAATGAAATTATTAATCTGACATGAAATATGAAATTGCATTGAAATACTTTTTGTATGAATTACTGCTTAAAAGTTAATCTGTAATAATAGCCTTAGTTTTACTTAACAGAGTTCAATGAAAAGTTCCTGCTCATGCAAAATCCAACAGATTTTCCAGAAAATCGGCAAAAGAAATGCAAAATGTAGCTGCGAGATCAAAGGGCAAGATCAAGAGACCAAAGGGTTAAGCAGTTCTACAGGGAACAGTCATCTTGGCAACTTGGTCTGCTGAGTCAACAGTGTGGTTGTAGCAACTGATAAAAAAAAATAATAATACCATTATTTATGATATGACTTTTGGGATGATCTCAGGAGGGGGTACATACTAAGCCTATACACAAAAAAGTTGCTGATATATTCTGCGACTACATGTCTTGCTTGTCTGATGATACATTTGAAATTTTGTGTAGCCAGATTTGGTGATAATTAAAAAATATGAATGTTTTTCACAACCTTTTGCCGAATATCAGCTGGAATAGTCCATGCAGTTCATAACGGGGCTAACACATTTTTGAGAGCTGAAGCATCCCCTAGTAGTCAAATACTACAAAAACTTTTTGAACTTTTTCAAAATGCAAGATATGACTTCCTTATTATTCACTACATGGTAACTTCCCTGCTGAACACTTTCAGAAATCAAAAACTCGTTAGATAACTATTGTGAATCTTAGTCATCTGTCAATTTTGGTGAAGACTGGGAAAAACAAAAATCATGTCCAGTGAAAAATGTTCTGTATTGAAAAAGATAATGTGCTTAAAAAATCCCAGTGGAAAATAAAATGCAAAAATGATGTGTTGCACTGAACTCAGGCGTGTGGTTCAAAAGTTATGCACATAGAAGCACCTATACATAAGCTTCACCCACTGGTGGCCCTTATACACTTAAATGAAACTTAGTTGAGAAAGAATTAGACTTTCATAGCGTATGGTTGTCTAGGGGCTGCCAAAGAAGAAGATAAAGAAAAAAATTAGGAAGAAAAAATGGAAATATGGGAGCTTAAGCTGTTTCACGCTTGACCTCCAATGGATGCATGTTTCCATCCACTTACATAATGTGAATATAAGGAGTTGGCTGCACTGCCATAAACAACTGTAAGCAATAAATCTCTATTTTTCTATTGCTGAAACCTTGGCAGAAGAAGAAGGCACTGTGAAGTTTATTTGTGTTATTTCAGCTATTGTTCGAATATTTTGAATTTCTCCCATATTTTTTTTCTGTGTGAATTGATGATTTCACAAGGGTATGGCTCAGGGTTATAAATATTTACATTTTTTGTCTGTATAACCACTTATTTTTCTATTAGCATAGCAAATAAAAAGGAATTTGATATCCGTGGTCCTCACCTGCTGTCCTCTTTGTTGTATCAAATGAACCGCATCAACATTAAGAAAGAAAAATGTTCCATTGATTTTACTATTTTTTTTTATTTTTATTTGCATAGTGCAGTCAGTTCACAAAAACAGTTCCGAGCCTTTTTGTTCCAAGTACGTGACACATTTTAAAATCTTGGACACATTTAGCCCTTTTCTTTTCTTCTTTTTTTTTTAATACACCAAAGTCCTTTTGTCGTTTGGATTGGCCATCTAAACATGTTCAGATTTCAGAAGGGTGGTATCAGCAACAAGCATTTATCAGTCTACTCAGAGTAGATGTGAGAGAATGAGCACATTAATCATTGTTATCATGACTGCTACTAGTATCAGTCCACTACAGTATGTGGGCTGCATAAATGTGAGGAGGTGTAAAAAGAGATGCGCAGTGTAGCCTATTAAATAACCAGGTTCACAAGAGAAAAGCTGTATCTTTGTAGGTGTGTATTACCAGGTTATTCCATTATCACTAAATAATGTGTGCGAGAACAAAAGAGGGAAAAAAAGAGAGTTCATGGGGGTTATTATAAAAAATATAAATTGTCACGTTATTTGCCTTGATAATATAGATGCAAGAGGGTTAGTCTGAAAACACTGCAAAGGAAAAAATACCCTTGCTGAGCATCTCAGTCTTTTCAACTCGCATGCTGAAATATACATGGAAGGCAACTGGAATGAGATCAACACTTACCCGAAAGAGTTAAAGCAGTACCTGAGGCTATCCTTCTAAGAGAAGCTGAAGTGTTGTTTGAAGTCATTCCAAATAAGAATTGTCTTCTAATTTAATGTTTTCAAATCTTTGTATTTTGTCATCATCCATTTTGCATCAGCATTTTGCTTTTTACACAAAATGTAAAATCTTACAGAAAAATGTGTGCAGTTTTCAGGGTTTTTTGAATCTCTGGAATATGGCCCTGTCAAACTTGCCAAAGTGAATCCTTAATCCAGCATTTTTAATGAAATATCACAAACTTTACCAAAAAAACCCCAACAAATTGCTGGTTTTCTCATCTAAAATGCAGCAAAGAAAACAAACAATTCAGAAGCAGCTATGTGTGTTTACTTTTGCTTGTTAGATGTTCTGTTCGCATCAATTACTTGCACCAAAGCCAAGAAAACCTTTGTAAATCTTAATTTTAAGATCATGCTTGAGCTACACATTGTGTTTGGATACACTTCACAGTGGTTGATTCTTTACCTCTGCATCTGTTTGAATGTTGGTCTGTATGTTTTATTGTCATGACCTTAAAAACTAGATTGTTTTCCAGATGAGGATGAACAGCTTGATCGTCAGCTTGATGTCTTGCAGGTACAGTGGTGAACTCTTAAACCAATCAAAAGTGACTAGAAAACCAGAGAATGAGGACATTCTGGCAGAGACTGGATACTGGAATCAGTCCTTAAAATCAGGTGGGTACTGAGTCTGATGAGAAAGATGTGACGGCTGAAAAGGCAACTTCAAACCATCCTTGAAGAGCTTTGAAAAGAGCAATGTTAGTAAGCTAATAAAGGCTAATAACACCAATAAAAGCACCAGTGCTTTTTAAATTAATTTATTATTGAAAAACAGCAAAATCCTAATACATGACATGATGACATTATTTTTCAGAAAAACACGTAAACCTGTTTCAACTCATGACTACATCATGATAATGAACAACGTACGATGTTCTTCTTCTTTCAGCTACTCCCCCCACAGATAGAGTTTCTGTCACACCAACACTCTGCATGTCCTCCTTCACTACATCCATGAAACCACTCTGCGGTCTTCCTCTTTTCCTCCTGCGCGGCAGCTCCATCCAAATTCCTCCCTTTCTCTCACTGCTTCTTAATACGCCTTTTCCCTTTCTTCTTCCTTTTCAGCCAAACATAGAACAATCTCTACCAGTACCCTGTTGGCCAATAGTATCAGAGGGCATTTTTGTTAACCCAGGCCCTGACCAATCCAGTATGGAAATCCCATTCTTTATGATCCACATGTTTGTTTTGGCTAATATTTTACGTTCTTCCTCTCCATTTATACTAGGAGTACACTGGCTCGTGGCCCTCCATGGCTGTTATGAACAATGTGCAGCATATACTCTGTTTATTCATTCACAAAAGAGACTAGAGGAACAAAATCGGTCTTCACACCTTGATCAAGGCTACAAATTCCCGCATCCTGTAGATTCTTGTAGATTAATTTGTGACATATTTTTTGTATAGGTATGATGTTGACTGTCCAATTATTACTTGCAGGGATACAGAATCATTCCAGGCAGGCCCTAACATGTGGTACAATGTTCATGTACATCTGACTTTTTGAGTAATCCTACTAACAAACAAACTAACTAACTAAAAAACCCAAATTGGAATACTGAATATATTTCAACGGCAATTGTTAAAGGGAAGCTTGAAAATCTACAACAAATGCCAAGTTACACTATGTACACAAAAGTAGATCCTATATGTCAAAGTAGTCCATGGATGAAAGCACATGGATGAAAAATTTAAATACTCCTGGGTGAATTTAATTGATCTGCTTCCGTGTGTTTATGTGCATGTTCAATTCAATTCAATTTTATTTATATAGCGCCAAATCACAACAACAGTCGCCTCAAGGCGCTGTTAACATGTCACATGTTTCAGGTCTTCCTAGAAACATGTCAAAACAGGAGCAGTTGTGTTATTAGTGATACAGTCTCTGATTTTGTTGATGTGACAAGCCAAAATGTGTGATATGAAAAAAAAAAATCTACACAGGTCTTATATTAGAGAGACGACTCAATAAAAGTTACATTGCAGATTAAAATCCAAAGTACAGCTGATGGATTTAAAAAAAACAAAACAGGAAACATCCAATCACTTTAATTATACAAATGCTTTACGTGTAGATCAATATTATACAAACCTCGAGGCTGCAGCTGTCATGTCAAATCCATCATCTGGTAGATGTCACTAAGCCGAAACAAATGCTATAAAAAAAACATATGAGTATGGGGAAAAGACAAAATGTAAAAATGTTCTGCGCACAGCATCTCTCATTTCTTATGAATGAGCAGAAATCTGATTTGTAATGGTAACTTGAGTAAAACAGGTTACATGTTAAAATTCCCTAATTTTGTCTTTGAAAAGACAACTTTCCCAAGATGCACAAAAAGCCCTTTGAATATTAAGTGAGTAATTTATTAAGTGTTGGATAAAAATGTAATAAACACAAGCCATATCAATATGAATCTTATAAAGACTGCTGAATAAGAAATGTGTTGTTTGCAAAATGTATTCATTAGGACTCTTGCTGCCTAAAGTGCTTAATGTAGCAGGCATGATGGCAAAAGCTTAGCATGGCCTAGGACACAATTTCAGCATTTATTGCGTCATTAAAATTTACTTGCTCGGGGCAAGGTCACTCCTTTTTAAAAATATTCTGGAGAGGTCATGAAAAAATAGTTAGGGTCATTAAAATTTAATCAGGTCTCCATTCCCACAGGTATTGCAAAACTTTTATGAACAACCCGGTGCTATCAGATGTGCTATATATCACAAATAGCCTGAGGAAATATGACGCTGTGATGTACCTCATTCAAAACACACACTGACCAGCCACATTTTAAAAACCACTGAGAGGGATAGTATATGGGTGAATAACACTGATTAGCTTATTAGAGTGGAAGCTACTAATTTTGGGGTTGTATTAGGCAACAAGTGAACAGTTGAAGTTAATTTTTTGGAAAGTAGGAAAATGGGCAAAAGTGTTAAGTGTTATCATGGCTAGAGAACTGGGTCAGAGCAAATCCAAAACTGATTGGTACTGTAACGTGGGTTGTATTCAGTGGTGGAGAGGAGGCGGCAGAAACACTGAGCAGGACAGTCAAAAACTCACGACCACACTGGTACTGGGAATTCCACAGTGCTTGTCCTTTAATAAACACACGCCTCACCAAACTTCCAAGGCCTGGTTGAACGGCTGCTGTCTTATCATACATGAAGCGAGAAGTGTTCATACAATGTTACTTTGAGTTAGGGAGGTAACGATAGGAGGACCATCTCAGTCTGTGCGTCCATGTGCAAGCACGTTTCTCCCACACTCTACAGAGGGCATTGGCTTATACTTGTGACATCACTAAACATTAACTTAGATTGTCTTAAAGAGACACCACACAATTGCGACTGTTACAGTACCTTACAAAAGTGGTCCAAAGAACCACAAAGCATGAAATGGTGAAATAACAACGGGCACCCAAGGCTCGGTTATGCAGCTGAAGAGCAAAGGCTGGCTGCTGTGGTCCATTTCTTGAAATTCTTAATGTTGGCAATGATATAAAGGTGGCAGACCAAACATACCAGCGCAGGATCCTGCACACACTGCTACATAGCCAGAGTGCCCTGGCTGACCGCTGCCCACTGCTGAAAATATCTACACATGAATGCCAGAACTGGAGCATGGAGCAATGCAAGAAGGTGTCTGGTATAATAAATCATGTTTTCTTCATGTGCATCATTTACCCCAGAAAGACAAAGGTTGCACATAGAGAAAGTATGAGATCTGCAATGTTCTGCTAGAAAACCTCTCCATTGATCTTGATACTACACAAAGCACCTACATAAACACAGATTATACACAGCCCTTTATGGGAACAGTATTCCCTGGTGACTGTGGTCGTGGTAATGCACTGTACTACACTGCAAAACAGTTTGAGGAACAAAGAAATCAAAGTGTTGATGGCCTTCAAATTTCTCAGAACTCAATTAAACCAAACTCCTTCATGAAGCAGGGACAAAAAAGAAACTTAGAGGACTAAAATGATCTGCTTATAATGTCTTAGAGCTTTATAACACAGAACACCAAGGGCACAAATAGCTCATTCTTATAGTTTCAATTAACACTTGACATATCAACTATTTCAGTGTTTGTATAGGAATAATGAAATGAGTACAAAAATTTAACTGATAGAGAAGAGTGCATGCCATGCCTACATATATAGCTGTAATCTGTTACAATATGTTATGTTAGTATGTTTTGTGCTGTTCTGTAGAATAGGACAAAACATGTTCAGTATCGTATGCTAATCACTGTTTAAAATTATGTGCAAGTGATGCTTAACTTTACTTTTGTATGCTTGTTGCTCAAGTCTAATTGGGTTAAATAATCTCACTGCAGATCCAGGGCATAATAAGATTAAACATTGCCATCAGAAGTGGACTTTTCCAGACTATCAGATTTACACTCCAGTCCCATGCGACCTGTTGATTTTCAATTAGTTTTTGAAAATGAAAAATGTTCTGGCAGAGTGTGGGGGTGGAACAACACCTCTCTGAAAGTCTGCCATGGCCTGCTGCTCATGTTCACACTCATCCTCTGTGGGAACTCCCACTTCCCGAATACAAGCACACACATCAACTACATATTCTGGATTTGCATTTATTTTTATGAAAGACAGCAGTGAGATATGTACAGTCTATAAGCGTACCGAAATAAATGTCATACACTTTAGTTGAGCTTGAGGTGATATAGCTGATGTGGATGAGAGGTTAAAGGTGAGTGAATGAATATTTAACACTGTAAACACTAAATAAAAAAAAATAAAAAAACCTCTGACTCTGCCAAAGAACAAGGATGCCTGCAATCAAGTTAAATGTCTTAACATTTGCTGTCCAAACCAAAACATTAGCAGCAAAGAAAAGTACTTCACCAGAGCTGAATAAATTTGTATTATCAACATCACACAAAGATAAACTGATGTGACGTCTGTGGTGTCTGAACAAGAAAAAAAGAAAAGAAAAAGAAACTCATTCATCATTCCATAGTTTTGCTCCTCTTGCTGTGGGCATGGTCAATTGAACTACTTGACTGACTCTATATAATTTAGAACTTGAAATACACTATATTGCCAAAAAATATTTGCTCATATATGACATCCCATTCTTAATCCATGAGAGCCCACCCTGTGCAGCTATAACAGCTTCAACTCTTCTGAGAAGGTTTTCCGCAAAGTTTAGGAGTGTTTATGGGAATTTTTGAGCATTCTTCCAGAGGCACATTTGTGAGGTCAGACACTGATGTTGGACAAAAAGGCCTGGCTCACACTGTTCGCTCTAATTCATCCCAACGATGGGGACCATCCCCAAACTGTTTCCTCAAAGTTTTAAGGTTTGAAATTGTACAAAATGTGTTGGTATGTTGAAGCATTAAAAGTTCCTTTCATTGGAACTAAAGGTTCAAGTCTAATTCCTGAAGAATAGCCCCACACCTGACTTCAATGATTTGGATGGGTGAGTGAATACATTTGGCAATATATTAACAACATCAGCTAAACTGAAGAAATCTAGCTATGCGGTTGCTGAAATGTTCTATCTATGGTCTATTTGGTTTCCTAGAGTAAAATGAAGATTGTTTTATGTAACTGCATGTATGTCACTGACTGGGCTTGATCAGTTGCCAGTAAAGAATCTCCACTTCTGTCATGCGGTCTAGCTTTTAAAGGCTTTAACAGCCTGTCACAGGAGGTTATTGCAGCAACCAAAAAAAAGGCCACTAGGCATTTAAGAAAAGCTTAGTGGCCATTTGCTGCAGTTTAGTTTTGTATAGCTCATTCAGTTCTCATTGCTAAATGACTCGCATCAGAAATATCCAACATGACTGCAATAATTGTGTTTACTCAGGAAGAATTGTATCAGGGGAGCTAGGTAGGACTACTTAGAGCTGTTTAGTGAACAGCTTCTGGTACGATTCATTACATATCTTGCCTGACTTCAGTTGTATTAGGTGTTAGCAAAATGCCCAACTAGTCAGGAAGGTATGAAACACATTTCCTCTCCTCTCCTCTCCTCTCCTCTTTTTTTTTTTTGAGAGTGAGCTTAAATCATTTCAATTGACGCAATTATTGAAACAAACTATTATAGAGGGCTGAACTAATGTGAACCACTGGAGGGTGTTTCAGATACCTTTTGGCAGCAGAGCAATGAAGTAGTTTCAGTTCAGTTCAGTTTCAATTAAAAGTTTGTGTTGTGTTGAAGCTAAAGATGAAAATAGTTCATAGGCAGATGAAAAATAACCAGAAAAACTGAAAGAAAATGGAAACCTGGACAATGTTAGCAACATCATGATAGGCCAAACTCAAAACAAACAAAAATAATCACCATTCAGAGGCTGATTTACAGAGAACATCCATCCATTAGATATACCTGGATCTGTGCATAAAAGCTGCCTAAGTACCCCAAACTTACTTTCTTTTCAAAGGCTCAGTGACTCTTGTGGTTGTGAAAAGAAGTTCAGCTGAACAGAAATATTATAGGAAAATGAAACAACCACATGGTCTTAGTTGCTGGTTTCAGGTCTACAGTAAACAACATAGTGTCTGTTTGTAAATTATGGCCCATGTTTGGCCAAAAAAAACCAAAAAAACAAAGAACACGTCTACAATCAGTGTGGAGTGGAGTAATGTGTTACTTTTATAACATTACATTAATTGTAATGGTAGTGCAGTGTATTCGGAGAAACGTTTATATCATCATGTTATAATCGTGTTATTTATATATTAACATGATTTACTGAGATAGGAGTCTAATCGCCAAATACATTAATTTCTCTATGACCCAGATTGAAACCAGGCAAAGAGGAAGCTGATTGGCCAAAAGAAGGTCAGCAATAAGATGACTGGACTAGAGTAATGATGACAGTATTGAGATTGACAGCGTGGGAGGAGTGGTAGTGATGTAAAGACCAGAAAAGGAGCCTAACACCCAGGAAAGCAGGCAGATGAGTGATTACAGATCTTCCTTATTGAACTTATGCATAAGCTTCATATAGTTCAAGTGTATAGTGTAAGTCTATATTGGTCAAAGGTAAATAAGAACTAGCAAGTGTTATGCCTTATTCCCATTTCAGCTATTCATCTGACATCCATCCACTTATCTTAACTAATTACGGACAGTCGTTGCATGTCAGCATGTAAATGTTTGTTGATGCTGGAAGCAAGAAATAGACTCCTGATGTGCATGTGTCTCTCTCCCTCATGCACTATTTTTCTGTGTTTGGGCCACACATTGGAGAATAGAATAGCCCTTTATTGTCATTGTACATGGGCAATGAAATTTATGTGTACAACAAAATTTATGGATTAAATTAAATGTAATGAAATTATGGAGGGTGGATAACCTCCTCTGCCGCCAGATGGCGATGCTATTGCTCATCAGGGGGATGATAGGATAGTTGGGCTATAGAACAAATTGCTCAACCCTAATGTAGTCATTCTTGCATTACAGAACTCCTTCAATCATCTGTTCATTGAACAGACAGATAAAAAAAAATCACCAAACATGCTGTTTTCCTAGGGTGTAGGCATGTAGCCTAAGGTTCATATGATAAGCTGATAAATATGGGACAATACTTCTGAGGCCATGTTGCAGAGTAAAGCAAAAGCAATGTAACTAGTAGTGTAACAAATGACTTCGCTTAATAAGCAGTATTTTTAAAAACTCTAAATAATGTCAGTGCTTTATTTATTTATTTATTTTTTTAGTAAACGCTTCATGCTGGTTTTGATTGACAAGTTGGTACCATATAAGCATGTAGTGCCCTTCAGTTTTCCAGTCCCATCTAACTCTCACTCACATGTAGGGTTGTCAAAAAAAAAGAAAGAAAGAAACTTAGATATTAATCAACACTACACATGAATACTGAATAGGGATACACATTTGCAAAAGTATTGATACCAACTTTGCCCTCCTTGCTTCCTCTAGTTGACACAAAGCACCTCCAGACAACACTTTAGGAGGAATTTCAGAGGTCAGTAAAGCTCACGTTTCAACAACATTGAAGTTTTGAACACGTTTCATAAATGTTAAACTAGTTGGTGCACATGGTAACTGTTAGCAATTACCTGATAGCCACATTAGCGATCTGTTATCATTAACACAGTGGCTAGCAGACTGTAGTTAGATAAAAGATGAATAATTACGAAATATAAAGTCGTGACAGAGCGAGTTACAGACACAGAGAACTAGTAGGGTTGCTGTACTAAGCAGCGGGGGAATCAAAGCTGAACTGAGTAGAGAGTCCAAAGTGTGGAGAACTAATCTGAGCTAATAAAGAGTGAAATGCAGAGCAGAGGGTGGATTTCATGCCTGAGGGGCAGAGCTGAGGAGATAAAGAGCTGCAGACTGAGGCTGAGTAGTGGGAATGATGGGTGAGAGAGAGGCTGCAGGTAGATGCGGACAAGATGATAAACTTTAACTATTCTGCTCTTACAATAAGTTATTAAAATGTGTTTCTTATTTTGTTGTAGCCAGCTGTGTGGTTAGTTTTAAAAATCAGTTTAGTCTTTCACAGTGTTTTTTTTTTATACCACACTTAATCCAAAATTAATTTTGGATTCATTTTTTAATTTCTTCACTAACTCAATTATTTAGATGCATTAGGTAGTAGATTAGGTATTTAGATGTATTGTGTTTTCTTTTGTACCCTTTGTTTAGGTTCCAATAGATATACTGCTGAGACCGTTCTCACTCCCGAGGCGTAACATAGCGACGTTTTGTCACGTCCCAAGGCGTCAAATGTTACGTGAAAGGTAACCGTCCGCGTCCCTATGATATGCTCCGGATTGTGGATGGAATCCATGAGAATGACGCTCCCAGCGGTAACACACAATCCAGCCGTGTATTCCAGCCCTAACCCTAACCTTACCCCAACCCTAACCACAACCTTAATCCTAATGTTAACCACAACCTTGATCGTGTCAGATAGTGTTTTCCAAAGCGATTCATGATGAGAAAGTAAAGAAAAATTTAAAAATGTACATATGTAGATTGATTCCAAACAGTTCTCATGTTTTCGAACGCGTAACATAGAGACGTGTTGGGTGGCTGAAAGCGTAACATACTGACGATTTGTCAAAAGCGTCGGTATGTTACGTTTTGGGATGAGAACGTGTTGCACTGCTCCAAAAATTTAAAGGAACGTCAGTGGTCAATCTGCCAGTCCAGGTGTTTCTGCAGGTGATTGGGCTCCAATGTGCCAGGCAGAGAGCACAAGAGGATGTTGAGCCCTCAGGCCACCCTCATGAAGTCTGCTTCTGATTGTTTGGTCAGAGACATCCACACAGACATCCTCCAGTGGCCTGCTGGAGGTCATTTTCTAGAGCTCTGGCAGTGTTCATTATGCTCCTTCTTGCACAAAGGAGGAGATAGCGGTCCTACTTATAGGTTAAGGACCT
The DNA here is from genome assembly GCA_015107715.1 of Tylochromis polylepis. Taxonomy (NCBI): domain Eukaryota; kingdom Metazoa; phylum Chordata; class Actinopteri; order Cichliformes; family Cichlidae; genus Tylochromis; species Tylochromis polylepis. Next base: position 15,161 of record VVHJ01003433.1, on the reverse strand, counting down.
TTCCGGCCCTCTCCAGCCCTCCTAGAGTAACTGCCTATCCCTTGGAATCTGCTCCATGCTCTTGAGACTGTTCTGGGAGGTGCAGCAAACCTTCTCGCAATGGCACGTATTGCTGTGCCATCCTGGAGGAGTTGGACTACCTTTGCAACCTACGTAAGGTACAGATATCACCTCATGCCCTAGCCAAATGCAAAACTAGTGAAAAAACAGTCAGAAAAAAAATGAGGAGGGGAAAAAATATCAGGGGCCTCCACCTGTAAAAGCATTCCTGTTTTAGGGGGTTGTGTACCTGTTGTTAATTTCATTAACACCAAAGCAGCTAAAACTGATTAACAACCCTCTACTACCAGACTAATAACATCAGTACCCTAAAAGATTAATGGACTTCCTCAGTATCAGTATCAAGTTTGTAATTTAGTATCGTGACAACTCTCCTCACGTCCAGTTTCAAAACACCACAATGGCAAAAACAGCCATATTTTGGGTACAAATTCTGTTTTATTCCGCACTGAAAATTCTGTCAAGTTTAGTGACTGTATGTTGTAAAATGAGCATGTTTTTTAAAGTGCTCTTTCAATAACGATGTGAACACTTTAATTTATCCATTTCAGAGGTCTGAGACATCGCTAGACAAACGTATCAGTGTGCCTCAATCCCTGCATGCTCATGCAACCAAATTCAAGTGAAAGTGGAAATCTCACTGAAAGAGCAATTCTTGGCCTCTCTCAGCCTCTATTAATCTGTTCCCTAGGTGAGGGCAAGGTGAAGGACACAGCCTTCAATTGGATACAAGAAGATGGCAGAAAGAGGAACAGGATGATGACAGATAGAGGTAAAGTGCTGCAGGAGAAAGAGAAGCAAGAATGCAGAATGGGGGAAGCTGTGGAGGTGGAGGAGAGAGAGAGAGAAAGGATCTGCATGGGGCTGACAAACAATGGATGTGCAGCAAGGAATTTAGTGTAAAACAGACAGTGCGATCACATATGTACTTCAGCTGGATTCAGTTTGCAGATTTAAGTAATGTTTCGTCTCTGCATCGCTTTATTCAATTCTGTACACGTCTTCTTTCACACACTGATCTACTAGTATGTCTACACCAACAAAAGTGTGTTTTATTGATGGCAAAAGCCCATCTCTACACTCTAGAGTGTCAGGGCATCAATGAAAATACATCACATAGAGGAAGCAGTCAACTTCAGCCTCCACACTGACAATAAATCTGAGGGTGAGAGGGCCTTGTAGGATATGTGGAAAAAAAAAAAACCTCATTCTCGCTGATGAGAAAGGTATGTGACGCAAAAGGACACTCCATCTAAAATGGGCTTCTGTCAGCACAGAAATGAAGGAGTTGGAGCGGCAGGAGAAAGGAGAGAGGGAGATTAGCAGTGGATATGAGAAGGACAACAGATGAGCAGTTGTCTCCGCAGCTGAAAAATATTCTCTGAGCCTATCAACAAGACACTTGGAGAATACAGCTGAGTCCAGTCTAGGGATTAAAAAAGAAGGGGGTTGAACAACTGAGAAATAGACCGAGGTGTAAAAGGGAGAAATGTTGAAGAGAAAAATAACAGCTTCCACTGCAGACTGAGGGAGAAGGAGAGCACTGAAAATCAGCTGGAAGATGAATTTCTGTTGGCCTTGAGTTCCGCAGGCAATCCGACCCTCAGCCGACCTCTGCGTGTCTTACCATTTTACCTACCTTTTTATTTGTGGTAGCAATTTATGCCTTTTCTGTTGTGGCCCATTTTCTGTTTTTCTGCTTCAAAGCAGTCAAAATGTCTCCAATGTAAACTGAAGACTCAAACGCCATTATTTTAGTATTCATTAAATGAATATATTAAAAAGAGTCAGGATTAAAAGTAGAGGTAGTATTGTGTACCCTGCGATTTCTGGATGAAGGAAGAAAGAAAGGTGCTTTTAGCTGTTGTGCTGTTTAAATGTGTTGACTGTTGTATGGTTGCTGGGAACGAAGCATATTTTCACAAGTTTTGGTCGCATATGGTGACACTTTATTCAGGTGCTACCTATATCTGGAACTGTCCAAGCCTGGGCTTGCAAACGACTTCAAGTCTTTTTATCCAGTGCACGGCTGACTGGAATGAACAGGATTACAGGTTTACAAAAGTGTAGAGAATACGTTCCTTCTTTTCAGTTTACAGAGTTTCGGATGTACACACGTGTCACCAAAACTTGCTGGTGTACAAGGTCTCTTTTCAAACATTGACACTTTTACACTGCAAAGCAAACAATGGATCATTCAGTTTGTGGAATTTATAAACATAACGTTTGGGTGCTGTCTGCTCTTTAATTCCTTATGGGTTTTTCAACAATACAAACATACGAACCTATAAAACCAGCAATTTCACATTATTTGGTCTGGTTCTTAACCATCCAACATTTTGTTTAGTTTTCTTAAACTGTATTATTATTATTATTATTATTATTATTATTATTATATTGGACAGCAGCTTATAGAGTCTGCAGGTTCTCCCCATGTCTATGTGGGTCCTTTGGGTACACCGGCTTCCTCCCACAGTCCAAAGACATGTAATTAGTGGGGTTAGGCCAATTAATGATTCTAAATTGCCCACAGGTGTGAACCACCTGTCCAGGGTGTCTCTCCCTATTGCACCTGGGATTGACTCCAGCCGTCCCACAACTCTTGAATTTGGTCAGCAGAAGAGAATGGATGGATGGACAAATAGGAACTCCAGGAACTCTTCTTTATCAAAGCGTTGAGAGTAGGCACACAGTGGCATGCTGACATGCTGGAAAATACCATAGCTGAGATCCCCAAGACCCATTTGGACATTACGACTGAATGCACAGTGCATAAACGTTCATGATGCTGTCTGAGGTCATGATGTGATGCAGAAACAATGGAAACTCCAGAAGGAAAAACATTGAAGTTTGATGTGTGGTCTCTGTGGAAGTTTGAGGTCTACAGTAAAATTGCAGAGTTCAAATTTTTTAAAGTGGCTGACTGACTAATTTTCAGTCCAATCCTTATGCCAGGTCGTTTTCAGAGGAATGCTTTTTGTTTGTTAAACCTATGACCTATGAGTCATTCAAGGTTAAAACAAAAGGTACCAATTTCAAGGGATGAACCAGTGTTGTGGCTACATAGACGATTTAGTAAAGAACCAATTCTCAGTTGTATTCTTTAGGCACAGGCTGCTAGATTTCTAGTTGTAGATGTTTCACCTAGGTTTATTCAGTTGAATCTACAAAAAAAAAAAAGCCAAAAAAGAAAA
>VVHJ01003433.1:0-11887 GCA_015107715.1 Tylochromis polylepis | reverse complement strand
CTACAAAAAAAAAAAAGCCAACAGTGAAACAGTTTGACGGTCATAAAATAGTATTTTTGCACCAAAAAGGTGATTCGAAAAGATCTACTAGCTGAAAACCTGGCATTTTTCAGCATGATCCACAATGTGTCCTTAAGAAATTGAGGAAAATAGATGAGAGAAGGACAAAAGAAGAAGTGGAAGAAAAAAAAAGAAAAAAACATCTACAGGAGATGAAGAGTATCTGAAAGAAATGAAAAGTCCTTAAAAAATAGGAAAACATCCAGCAGAAACCTGACACAGGACCTGAGAGATGCAATTGGCCCTTCACTTGATCCATCTACTATTCACTAAAGCCTCATCAGAAATGAGCTCAGTGGAAAGGTGGCTGTCATTCTTAAGGAAAGGAAATAGGAAGAAAAGGCTGAGCTATGCCAGATAACACAAGAACTGGACTGTAAAGAAAAAATAAAGAAAAAAAAAAAGTGGCAACAGGTCTTATGAAGTGATGAATCCAAATCTGAAATTTCTCACAGAGAACAGAACAAAAGGCTGCCAACATTCAAAGAAGAGCTCTGAATGTCCTTCAAGAAGCCTGGTGAACAGTTCCTGATGCCTACTTAACGAAATTAGAAGAAAGCTTTTCTAACAGAGTTCAGAGTGTGTTGAAAAACAAAGGTGGTCAGACCAAATACAGCTCCTTAGAACTGTGTTTCTTTTTGGCCTTATATTCTGTATTTCTATTCATACTTGCACGTGTTTCAGTAAATCGCCACTCCTTGCCTTTCCTGGCAAATCTAAAGAAATGAGAGGTGGATGAAAATTTTATGCGCAGCCACTTACCTCAGATGAACTGCTTGGTAGTAAACATGTGAAAAGATGTTCATCTAGGGCACCTCAGATAAAATTATTACACAATATAGTACAAGTGAAAAAGTGTTGCTTTATTAAAAGCCCTTCTTTTAGATCACGCCTGCTAACTATAGTGCCAGAATATTACAGCATATTAACATTCTCATTTAAGCCATGTCCAATTTAATTAGATCAGAGCAAAGAACCTGAGAAGTGAAGTCCATAAATTAGACTCAAAACTCAAAACCATTTAAAAGCATTTCTTTCCTACCAAAGCAAGAAAAAGGAGTTGGCGAGGTGATCCTGTGCCTCAGAACCATTTTACAGCAGCCATGTCACAAAGCTCCCTTGCCACACGGTGATTTGTAATTTGTAATTACAAGAATTGATTAAAATGACCTCACTGGGTTACAAATTATTTTTTTAAAAAATCCAATTATTTAGACCACTGAGGCCTTCAGCTGACAGATTGCAAATCTGCATTGCATATCTGGGAGAAGAGACACACACAGCCATCTCTTTGCAGGGGTCAAATGCTACAAAAATACTGTCTCCCTCGTAGAAAACTGTCTCATCTCTATGCATGTCTGAAACCAGTGTTGACTTCCTCGAATTCACTCATGATACCTGCCAAATAAGGGATCACCCTCCCTCTCCAAAACCTCTCTTTAATATTCTATTCCTTTCAAACAAAAAAAGAGACCGGATAAAAAATTGATTCAGGCCGAACACAAAGGCAGAGGTGAGGGAGCTGTATCCATCACTGGCAGCCATTACATTTGTCACCAATTACTAATAACTCTCAAAATGTCACTCTCCTTTGGTTTTAATCACATCCTGCAGTAACGCTACTCAATTTGTTTCTTAGTTTGTTCCCACAGACTCTCAGTTTGTCGACAGGCTGGCACGCTGTGAGTTATGTGACCCCATTTCAGAGCTGCGATAACTAATAGACTTGCATCAAAATTCATATCTCTTCTAAGGGCCTAAATTATTTGTGTAGCTTTTACCACGCAAATTAAATCTTACAAAGATGTGTGTTTTGCTGCGTGGCTCCATCTATCTTAGTCCGCAGCAGTAATTAGATTATCACTCAGTTGATGAGCTTCTATCACGCGGCCACCCATTTAGTCAACTACAGTATACACACACACACGCACAGACATAAACCCAAACACACACTGCCTTTTCTTCAGACAAAAATCCTAATCAGGCCTCTGTTTAGATGATGAATAGTGAATCATATACATGCATGTGCCTGAGTTTTGTCTCCAAAAAGAAATAATTGAGATGTTTATTTGTAGCCATGTAGCTTATGTTCTTTAATTAATTTGATTATTACCCAAAACCTAACTCAGGAAAGCCCTGAGCTACACACAGTGCGACATGCGTGGTATAATATGCATGAATTGAACTGTGCCTAGCGGTCGAGAGGGAAAAGAGAAAAGCAGATTGCAAGAGCGAGAGAGAAAAGTGAATAACAGAAATGAAGAGGAGGCAGCGTAGTTAGAAAAGTTATTGATGAATGTGGCTATTGATGAGTCACTCTGTTTCCAACCAGTCCAGCCATCCTTCAGAGCGACTTTAATCAGACTAAGCTTAATCGATAATCAAAACAGCAGCAAGGAGTACGAGAACCGTTTCAGTCCCGGCTGTGTCATATTTTCAGGAACGCGGAATAATTGGGCAAAATTAAAGTTTAGGCAGCTCATTATAACTATTGTAATTCTTCAGCACCATGAAAAAAAATAAAGAAAAGAAAATCCTACTTCTGTGAATTCAAAAGCCTGTTTGGAAGGGAAATCGTGTTCGCAAATGTCAGTTTCCCTTTTATTTGATTGTATCAGAAGATTATCTAAAGCTTCCATAAGCAAAAGGAATATTCAGCAAAGACTTCACATTTGTGTCACATTAATATCTGAAAACACTCTGAAGACACAGTGTAGGTCAACACCGGGGATAATGAATAACAGAAATGTAACAAGGAAAAAAAAAAGATCTGCAGTTGAAAGGTCAGCGCTTGCAGATAAAACTTTAAAGTAAGATTTTATTCAGTGCAAAAGAAAGTAAAGAGCACTCAATGTGCCCCCTCTCCCAAAAAACCCCCTCCTCTAATCTAATCTAAGCAGACGAAGGCTTGGATCACATCTTTCAGACAAGCACTGGGATCTGATCTGAGTATGTAACTTATTCAGGGTGTCATCCCTGTTTCACAGCTGGCTTACAAAACAATCTATCTCCAAACACTGGACAATCTGCCTCGCCTTTTCATGCTGTTCTGTACACACAAGTGAAGAGAAATGCAGGGGTGGGGATGGAGGGGGTGACACATTAGAGAAAGAGATTAGAATGATGTTATCTACATCTGTGCATAGCCCTATCCAAACTATTAATCAAAGATTCATTTTCCTCCTTCATCATGAGGACTGTTAAAGCCTTTAGGAGATGAGAGAATTACTACATCTTTACCTCTGTAAGCTCTTCAATTCTGCAGATTTAAAACAGCATAGTGTCAAAGCTTGCAACCGACCGGCAGCCTCACTTTGTTCTAAAAGCATTAGTCTCTTAATCTCTCCCTTCTTTTTGCGCGTGTGGCAACAGGAGTGTTGAAACTAAGCCACGGCTACTCGCAAAGTTAAGATCGTGAATAAATCACATCCACTCAAGCAGCTTATAGCAGCTGCAAGACTGCAGCGAGCGCCATATGCGAAAGAGTCCATTTCACCTTGTTTATCAAATGTACGAAAGGATCCGGTTTTATGGATATTTTGCATAATGTTGTGAAAAGCCAAAACACCTGTCTGTGTATACTGATTGCCAGGTTGTTAGAGTGATGGTAAAGCTTCCTATACACAAGACAAACAAGTGCTGCTACCTTTCCTGAATCCTGTGAGGCTGTTTTTATAGCAATTGTTGAACCAGTCTTAGCTGGAATAAATCCATAAAAGTAGCTGCGCTGTTTCTACCATGCAGCAGTTTGTTAATAATGTTTGCAACAATCTGTGTACCCGAACCAATAATTGCCAATTGGAATATGTTGGTTGGAGCACCTTGAAAGTGATTGTTTTAGTCACAAACTGTGATATGACTCTGTTAACATGTCAGCGCTACACACAAGGACAATTATTTCTATTGGCCATGCACATATGGGGTAGTTAGTCAGCCAATTACGAGCGGGCGCCTCTGTCCTAGATCTTGAAGGATAATAGAGGCAGTAATTATGATGTGTTCATTTTAATGTGGTTTTATTGACAAGCATGGTAGCAGCGCTGCCTTCGCCCCCAATTGCAGCTGCTTGTGAAAACAGCTTTGAGTCAAATACAATGTCATATCTAATTGAGTTGCAAACAGACACAGGTGTAAAAAAAAAAGTGCAAAGGTATGCTGAAATGCAATTCAGCTGCATCAAATAAATCATAATGGAGACGTTAAAAAGGAGTGGTAATGCGATAAACAAATATCACACGTGTACGTTAGAAAAATGCTTTTTTTGTAACGCTGGCAGACTCGAAAGAAAGAAGATGAAGGATCAAATTTCTTAGAGGAGAAGTCACCCATTTATTTTTTTAAAAGCCGGTGTCACACGATGTCTGTTATTTTTGCTTTTTGATTTATTCAGTCGTTTAAAATATTCAGGAGAAAGGACCTTTAAGGTCAAATGGTTATATTCTGGTCATGTTCGTTTCAAAACAATGTAAGTAAACAAAAAAGAAATTAAAGATGCACTCTCAACTGTCTTTTCACTTACCGTTTTCCCTCTCCTTCCTTATGCTTCCTATTAACATCTTTATAGACACTATGATCAGTGTGACACTCTCTTTATCACTGCACTTCACTCTGGACAGTACGTCTTTAACATCCTTTTATATCACACGTCTTCATTTCAGTCCTTTTCCTGTCCCTTAAATCTTTTTATATCCATTACTCCAGCTTCCTGACCCCCCTCTCCACTTCCTCCTTTTGTTTTTCCCCTCCCTTCCCCCCGAGACGTTAAGGTCATGGTCAGCCATTTATAACCATGTACTTTAAATGCTGCTAAGTCTTATCTCTGAATGCTTTATGGACGCTTCATGACTGATGGCATAAAGCCACAGTACTCTACTACCAGAGCTACAGCTCTTTATATCTCTCCTTTTCTGTCGTCCTTTCTTTCTGTCTGTCTGTGCAACTGTGTCTTTCATTCTCTCTCTGGATAGTACTTGTGGTACGCAGTGCATCATGCATCAACCCCACTTCTCATCACACAGGTAGGTGCATTACAGCTGAGGCTCTGACAAATAGAGATAGGGATGGCCGATCACATGATTCAGCCAGCCCACATCCCGTGTGCTCCCTTTCGAAGGACACTGACGTCATGGGCAGAGTCAGAGCTGGTGCAATGGCTGTGTCAATGTCACCTTATGTTCTGCTTAGCTGTTAGCGTAGTGTGGTGGGAGCCGCTGTTGCTGTCGTTACTGGCCTGGCAGCCTTGAACATAGCGCGGTTGAAGCAGCAGAGTGAGAGACAAGTCATCCTAAACTGCCACTTTAAAACCTGCTGTGGCTAATGATGTGTATCTACAAGTGACACGTGTGCGTAAGTCTTGTGTGTGTGTGTGTCCCTGTACATGTTGAATGCTTGTGCACCATTACGTCTATGGGTATCACTTTTAATGTGTTTTCATTTAGTTTAGCAATAAAGACATTGTCCATTAACCTCCTAATATAAATTTAATCTATTTTAACCCTTTGGTAAAGGTCAAACCACAAGAATAATTTAAATAATGACCACATAATGTTGTTTTGCCTGCAATTCTTCTTCCATTTCATGAGAATGCCATCCATTTATAATATATATTATAGTAGAGTACATGTTCATGCTGAACAAATATGTTTTTTAGCCTCAAGGAGTGAGTGTCGTGTATGTTTAGGGACAGTTACCCATGAAAACTCGATTGTCTGATTGCGAATTGACATAAGTAGTAAGAAAAAGAAATAGTTGATCTCCTTCCTGTGTGTTTTGAATTATAGGTACTGTTTTTTTCATATAAAGTGTAACGCTCTTTCTATATAGTATGTATTCATAAATGTTTTTGCGTGTGTCTACTGTATAGTAATGTGGAAGCATGTGTGTTTTAAAAACAAAGGGTATTGTGTCAAGCCTAATTGCATTATTATTATTAGCAGTAGTACTAGTAGTAGCAGTATTATTAGTATTATTATTATTAATATTATTGTCAGGGACACACACAAGATCAAAAAGAAACCAACTGAGAGATGAGTACAGTATCTCTGTATGTCTGTGTGTATACATACACATGCATTGGTAAGATGCGAAGATATATGGGCAGCACATGCACATTCATATACGCCTGTGCGTCTGTGTGGTGGGAATACTAAATAACTGTAGCGAAAAGCCCTCGAGCCACTGTCAAAATTATCTTCTGTAGCAAGTCCCTGTAGCGCTGCTTGGCTCTATCAAGGGCCTGTGGGTTGGACTCACAGTTGAGCCTCTGCTTGAAACTTGGACAGTCTCACCCATAAACTTACCACATCCATTGCAGGCAACACTGGTGCAAAACAAATACGAAGATCAACAGTCCTGCAGTCAAATTTAACAAATCAGTTATGGCAGCTTGTATGGGCCTGTTTCTCCCTGTCTCTTTCTATTTCTGCTTCACCATACCCAGTTGCCAGGATACCACTGTGTAATGCACAGTCCTAATTGTTTTGACTGAATAACAAGCTGTTTAATAAAGGCACCTTGTCCAGTGTTGTGATTCACGTCATGCACAAGCTCAGTGGATTAATTTGAGGAAGGAGTGTAGGTGCTAGTTGGTGGAGTCTCTATATGTTCCTCTAAGTCAAAACAGCTATACACAAGAGACCATCTTGCGATAGGCTTACACCAGCAGCAATGCCAATGAGCTGTCGGACCACACTCATCATCAGGCACACACTTGTAAAGTTGTGTGACGGTGTAACCTTTCCCACACACACACACACACACACACCCACACACACACACACTGCAACCTTGAACTTTTCACAGTGCTACATAAGAATGCAAATGTCCAAATCAGGGGGGACATCTTATAGATTTTACCCTACAAGTTCCCTTAAACAAAGTCAGCACAATGTCAGATCATTCCCAGGTGAAAGTAGCACAGGTAACTGTCCCATGAATTCACAGTTAGCGAGTGGGCATCATGTGGGCTGTCTCATGTAAACTCTTCACACACACAGCTCTCTTGCCTAAAGCAAGCACACTATCCTCAGCGGTGAGAATATATCTAAGGTGGGGAATCTCAGGTGGAGCTACATGTGGAAAAGGGCAAATGCTGACAATGTCCTGACTTGATTCTCTTGACATTGTCCCAAGATCATGTTTGAAAGCAGTATTTTCTTTTTGCCGCTTTGATGCTATTGTCTGTCCATATCTATCTATCTATCTATCTATCTATCTATCTATCTATCTATCTATCTATCTATCTATCTATCTATCTATCTATCTATCTATCTATATGTCCATTGACAGACGGACAGACCTATGACCACCTGCTAAAGTAATATTTCAGGGATATCTCCTTTGTGGTTCTTCCCACAGCAGACACGCTGTTTTTTCACTCACAAGGTGAAAATAATGCCAGTCTCACTGCTGTGGCTGTTAATAAAAAGATACGTCTGTTATGTTAGTCATCTCAGACCCAACATGAGTGTAGAACTCACTCATTCACATTCACTCTCTCATCTGTTCCACTTTTTGGCTCGTCCTTTGTAAAGACATCGTCTCCAGCGTTGTCTTATCTCATCTTATCTTTTCTTATACAAGAACAGTCACCTCAAGGCACTTTATGTTGTAAGGTAAAGACCCTAATGATACAGAGAAAACCCCAACAATCAAATGTCCCTCTGGGAGCAAGCACTCAGTGACAGTGGGGAGGAAAAATTCCCTTTTAACAGGAAGAAACCTCCAGAGAATCAGGCTCAGGGAGCAGCAGCCATCTGCCACGACCAGTTGGGGGTGAGAGGAGAGGGGTTCTGCAGTGCTACACCACAGAACTGCTTTGTAGTGTCTTTCACCTTAAACCATTTTCCAATTAAAAATATAACATTACATTTCTAGAAAACAAAAGTCTATATGTTTAGTCCATATGTCGATATTTTACATAGGTTTATTACAAAATTTCTATATGGAATTTAAGTTAAAAAAAGAATTTAAATGCATTTTTAGACATTGGACTTCACAAGTTACATCTTGCTAGTACCAGGTTAGACCCCCTTTTGCAAATGGCAATATTACCTGGTCCTAAACTAGGCAAATTAGCCTAAATATTAGAATACCACCGGCTGGAAGTAAATAGGGTCAACCCACTTATATCCCAGCAGCTGATTGAGTTCATCCAGCAGGAGAGGAAAGTGGCGAGCTGTCCTATGAAGGACAGGTCCCTTCTATCATTAAGATGTCATTAACAGATGATAGCAGACCTTGGCTGCCAGTTGAAGTTCCCCAGAGAGACCACCATAATGTCACTGGGTCCAGATCATGTTCTAGTCCATGATCGTCATTATGGCAGAGCTGACTGTTCTTCTAATAAAATTCTATTCAAATAAAATATTATTTGTAACGTATATTTAAAAATGCATAGATGAGAACCTCTACTCTTGTTTATAATCAAAGCCTCCTGTTACTGTTGGCCTAGAAGATAATGTGGTTCTATTGTTTCTCTGCAGTAACAAAAATCCCTATGATTAATTACAAACGCTTTCCTTTTTGTGGTGAATTGGGTCTCAGTGGTTAAAAGTATCTCTTAAAATGCAAATACAACATATGTATCATGTGAAATCAATGCGATACACACTGGGCATGAGGAAAGGCACTACTAGCCTTTCTTATTTTGTTGATGAAGAGCCAGGTAGCAAAAGACAATGTGCATCCCGGTGTATTTATAAAACATGAAATGTTTTCACACAAAGGATTACATAGGCTAACTGTTAATTTTCTCAGTTTTATCAATCTATTGTGGCAACAAGATAGAAGCATCTATAAAATGTTCCTGTTTTCTTCAATTTTTGTCAAATAAATAAATAAATAAATCACAGATGCTGATATATTTTACTGAATAATTCATTTATGGTTACTCTTTCCAGTTGCTAATGGTAATAATAATAATCTTTGGTGTCATTTTTAAGCACTGGCTTCTTAGAGAAAAAGTTCATTTTTATTTTTTTTATTTTTTTTTAGAAGAGCAACATTTAGTAATGTTTCACTTATCACCAGTGCTAATAAACAATGTGTATATTTCTATCTGTAATAAATAATGTAACCCTGTATTTAGAACACCATATGATTAAATGATAAAATAAGTGTAGCTGATTCACCCACTGGCAATTAACAGTGTGAAGTGACAAGAGCAGAGGCATTAACCGTTGCCAGTGCACTCATAGTATGTCATTATTTTATAAAAAGCCAAATTAATTTGTCATATGAAAATTAAAACAAGGCTATATGGCAACATAGAAATGTGACAGGTTTGTATAAGCACGTGTTATGTCATGTATCAGATTAAGGAGGATGCTCCCTCAATAATAAGTAACTACTTAACCCTTCTAACCCTTTAACATTGTTTGTGAAAACAAAAATAATAAACAAATATGTGAATTAACATATTTGAATTAACAGATAAGTTACATTGCAATTTCAGCCTAAAACTAATGAACGTAGTATTGGCATTTTGAGAAGCCATAAGCATCAGTGTAATCAAGTGCAACAGGATCAAAATCAGCAAACAGTTCATTACATCTATACAAAATGCACAACAATTAATAATTTCAGTCTAAAAGATATACCGTTACAGACTCACAAAGCCAAAATTAAGGAAATCTGCCCTACAGTGCCTCTTTACTGATAAACATATTGCGGAGACCCTGTAAAGAATAAAATGGGTGTACAGGATAACCTTATTCTTGAGAAAATAGAGAACTGAGGCTGTTGAGAGAATCACCATCCATACATCTATCCAGCCATTCATTCATTCATTGCCTTGTGGTTCTTTGAAGTTGATTAATGGTGGCAGTGGGCTAAACAGGGTATTCCAGACGTCCTTCTACCCGGCAGCATTACCCAGTTCCTCTTGGAGGATCCTGAGGTGTTCCACTTCCAAATAAGATATAAAATCTGTCCCAAGGTCTCCTCCTTGTTGGGCGTGCCTGGAAAACCTCCAAGTGGGCCTGGAGGCTTTCTAAGAGCCAAACCACGTCGTGGCTCTACTCCTAGCTCCCTCCGTATGTCCAGGCTCATGCTATCTCTAAACTCAAACTAAAGGGAATCACCAACTGTGGTGCATAATAACTAAAAACACATGTCTGCATAAGCAAGGGTCAAAATTTCTGGTACCAGAAATGTCCTGGTTTCTTTTTGCATTTTTATTACAATTGACCAATGAGAAAGATTCATCTGACTGAAAATGAATGGTGTATATGAAGTGCACAAAAGGGAACACATTTGATGAAATGATATTGTAAAATTGTCCCACTTTACTTGAGTAGTTAACCCTTAATTATGCTTCATAAATGTGTTTTTATGATGTGGGATTGAGGATACTGTATGAGGCATTACCTTGCTGGACATTTACACCAGTAAAAGTACAATGCTTTAAATGTTTAATGCACTACATAAAGCAGTGCATTAAACTGCACTTGCTAATGGTGCTCAGTGTAGTGTGCTACTTAAAGACAGAACCACTGAAGAGATTGAAGTAAATCTGTATAGTGTTGCGCCAATGGAAAATTACTTCCTGTTTATATATGTTAGTAAGTTTGAGGCTGCAGATGCAAGTGTAAGTGCTGCATGCAAATGACCAGGATGCCTCTGCCTATGCTCCATGGGGGATGCTAATGTGAGCATCAAGCTTTCTTTAGAATGCAAGTCAGACTCAATTGACGTGCATGCAAACATTAACTTATACCTGAAGAGGGTAAAGTGTAAAGCTGTTATTCAGTTGAATCTGAACCAGTCAGCATGTGACAGGATTGCAGACTTTGCCCTTGCAGAGTCAGGTGCTTCCTATGGCAGCTTTAGAAAAAACAGCAATTTTCTAACTTGTCACTTTAAAGTCAGCTTCTTTGTATTTATTATGTTTGCACAAGAGTAGTTTTTGTTCATTAAAGCCATGAGCAATAAAGTCTTAAACCCTCTTACATTGGCATCAATTTGAACGAGAGGAGTGCAGCATATATATATATATATATATATATATACACATACAAGGAGAATTATCAGTGTGACTCTCTTGTTAAACAGACTGGAGACTTCTTTATATAAAATGCAATAGTGTGGCAATGTAAAGTTCGTGACAGGTAGTTCTGCAGCCATAGTTAATGTAGCCTTGGTGCTTTGACAGAATGTGTTTCTATTAGATATACTCCAGAGATTTTCAGTATCCTCTCTTTCTAATGAAATGTCTCGAAATGTAGAAGTCATAGTTTGTGAATCACTGCTCTACTCACAGTCCCATACTCACATTACATGGACTGTGGGACTTTACTGGAAGTGGCTACTGAGGCACTGCAGCACATTTTCTTCTTTTTTTTTGTCCGTGTTTTTTGTTAAGATGCTATAAGGAAAGCGACTGAAATTGTTTCACGTTTTGCATTCTGTCATTGTGTCTGTGAAGGTTCTCATTCATCCAGGTCATGGTAGTCTAAGGAGCTTGGAAAGAAAAGCGTCTGGACTTCTCTAAGTTTCTTGAAAACGTTTCACCTCTCATCCGAGAAGCTTCTTCAGTTCTAAGAGCAAATGGTGGAGAGTCCCAGAATTTAAAGCCTTATGGGAGTGTCTCCCAAGAGGGTCATGGACCCCCTGTTGATCCTCTACCTAATCACACGAGTCCAGGTGTGAAAACGGGTGTGGGTCTCAATCAGCCAAGGTTTCGCGTGAACCCATTGTGAGACCTATCCCCATTCTATCATGTGATTACCTGAGGTCAAACGGCCCAGGATGTGAGTGGGCGTTAAGGCATCTGGGAAGCGATCTCAAAACTGGATTATAGATAGCAGACAGTTGGTGTCGTAAACCA